>JAADVY010000079.1:0-32727 GCA_023336035.1 Pythium plurisporium
ACTCACTCGCATGGGGTTGGACAGAACTTTTGCAGGAGATGCCAGCTGAGACGGATGCGAGGAAGCCATGCGAAATAGCAACGCAGGACGATGCAGTGGTCAGCGTCGCTGGTGCGGACATGTCGACGGAGGACGTTCTCGAGCAACTGGACCAAGTGACCCTATCGCTCGATGAAGAGGATGACAGCCCGAAGGGCGACGGGGAGGAGGTGGACGCCATTCCTCCATCGACATCCGACGATCAGGAAGTCGTTCCGAGTGAGAAGAGACACGAAATACAGATAGCCCTCGACGAGGTCTCTCCAAGTGAGGAGAGACTAGAAGCACAGGTGGTCGCCGACGGAGTCGCTGCGGGCGAGGAGCCACTAGAAGCACAGGAGGTTCTCGACGAGGTCTCTTCGAGCGAGGAGAAACTAGAAGCACAGGTGGTCACCGACGAAGTCGCTCTGGGTGAGGAGCCACCAGAAGCACAGGAGGTTCTCGATGCCATACTTGCTGAGGAAGAGCAGGTGGAGAAATCGCCGATGAATGGCGCCGTGGAGTCGTTGGTGGCCGATGTGGCAAATGCAGACGAACAGATTGACCCAGAGTTTGAGTCGTCACCCGACGGCATGATGCTTACTCTGACGCGCGACGAAGAGGATAGGCCATCACCAACTGAGCACGAACAACGGCTGAACGCAGAAGCGCCGATTAACCCGGACACCGTCGACCAACCAGCAATAGCTGGTGATCTCCTTCAACTAACATCCATTGTATTCGATGAATCGATCGTACTCGATCATGATACAACTACAAGCTCACGTCTGGCAGAAGAAATATCGGCAATGCAGTCCGAGTCAAAGTCGAGAACGGGTCCGGAGCAGTCACAGCCGGAAGTTCCCGGCGACGTCTCATCGGAAGAAGTCGTGGCGTCTGCGGCAATCAGCGACTCCAGTGTTGTGGATGAAGTATTACCACCGCCAGCGCCGATCTCGACAACGTTGCAGGCCATTTTCAGTGGCAGTTTGAATCCTCCAAAGAGTCCGACCGACGGTGTCGGAGACGCGGACTGTGAAGACGACTCGGATTCGGAGGACGAATCTGACCAAGTCGTGCCACCCCCATTGTCCCTCGAAGCCGATGTTGTAGACGATGACGAAGAACTCGAAGTGGATACCGTAGTCGCTGAAGAAATTAAAGCAGCTAAGCAAGTCGTGCAATTAGCAGTAGAAGCGGCTCGTGAACAGCCAGCTCCCTCATCGAACCCCTTACTCGACGCACTCGGGTCAAGCGATTCTGTTTCGGAGAAGTCCATTATGGGGGATTTGTCAAAAGACGACGAAATCTTTGTCGCTCTGGATGAGCCGGTTGAAGTACGCTCAGCACAAGTAGCCACACTACCATCAGTTCACATCGTGGATCCAGAGTCAAGCGCTGTGGCCTTTGGAATCGGTTATCAGAGCCTCCGGAAGCGCACAGATCAGGATGCGAGCGGAGGCCAAGACGAGATGTACAGCATTGCAAAGGGACTCACGTTTCAAGACTTGGAGAAGGAAGTCACACTTAGCAGCGACAGTTCCCTGTCTCATCGTGCTACAGATCCGCTTGTGGCGACCGACGAAGATGAATTTGGTGATATTCCAGAAGCGTCTGATGCAATGTCTCCAGCCTCGCCGACGCATGTGGAAGTGATCTTACAGAAGACGTGCGAATCAATGGTGATGCGGAGTGCCGAGGAGGTGGAAGCCGCATTAGTGGATGAGATTAAGAAAGCTACCGTTCACGAAAAGCGTCATCTTCACGATGCCGAAACTTTGGACTCGACGAAACCCGTGGATGACAACGCACTAACGCTGAAAGAGCTGCACAACATCTACAAGCGGGGACTTGGCGACCAAGAAGTACGAATGCTCGATAATGACGATGACTCTCACAGCTTGTCTGGCTTCAACGAGGAACACGGACGCTCAGCAACGACGTCGGCACCAGCTCCATCTCTCTCGGTCATGGGACGAATTCTAAGCAAGCCAATGCTCACGACTCACGCAATCACAGAGGAAGATGAAAACGAGCAAGACGAAGACGAAACACTCGACGATGAAGATGCAAACGCTGTTGCGGTAGACAACGAAAAGACGGCGTTCGCAGAGGTGCCCCCAACAAGCGGCAAGGTTGAACAAAAAGGTGACTGGGAAGAGATCCAACTGCGGCATCAAACTCCGTCACCTCCTACTACAACGCAAAGTCTCCCAGCTGCGAAGTTGGACATGAATGCATGCAGTAAAATTACGTTCGCTGAAGCACTGCAGCATTTTCTTGAAACGGAGGACGTGCTCATCCATCGTGATCGTATCGTTGCGGAGGAGAGGCCGCCGTCAGCGTCTTGCTTCGGTTGCTTTTCTCGACCCCGTCTTGCGTTCAGTGGGGCAATGGAGCAGCG
Source organism: Pythium plurisporium (assembly GCA_023336035.1). Taxonomy (NCBI): domain Eukaryota; phylum Oomycota; class Peronosporomycetes; order Pythiales; family Pythiaceae; genus Pythium; species Pythium plurisporium. The sequence goes on from JAADVY010000079.1 coordinate 2,423, forward strand.
AGATCGCTTATTTTGCGTGGCCGCGACGAGTTTTGACCCACGCAATACCATCCATGTGCAGATTCTGCAGACAATCTATCGCAGGCTCATGAACGGAGGTAGCCGGGACGTACCTCTCATTGGTACACACTGGGAGACAGTTGGATTCCAGGGCACAGACCCGTCGACCGACCTTCGAGGGTGTGGCATGCTGTCGCTACTCCAAATGCTGTACCTCGTGGAAACCCACGCTGAGTTTGTGCGACGATTCCACACGGTCTCTCAGCATCCTGTTCGACACTTTCCACTGGCCTGTGCGCTGATCAACATTACACTGCAGTGTCTGATGTCACTTCGCAGTGGAGCGCTTTACCGGGAGAGCAACAAGCGGGGAAGTGTGTTTGACGCAGCCAACGCGGTAAGTAGATCTGACTATTCCTAGATCACTGTGCAGACTCATCACGTGCTTGTTGCCTGACAAATACAGCTCCACTTGGCGATCGCCTCACAGCTTCTGAAGGAGATCCAAAACAGTAGCGAAGAGATCCCGTTGGTGATGAAGCGAGTGCTCGAGTGTGGACGACTTTACCCGGATCGAGTCATCGAAGCTCATGCCGCGTCGAAAGGTGCGCTTGAATCAGGAGAACAGAAAGCAGCCACTGCGAATGTGCACCAGCAGCGACAGTCTGGCAGAAAATCCAGCGGAGTCGCTGGTCGTCCATCATCATCCCTCGCGGCTGGTGAATTCACGGAGATCGGTCTCCACTCGATTGCGGACGACTGAATACAATGCGATAGAACCAAGTCGTATTATGTTAGAAATGGCTCATCACGTGCTTCTTGAATGGCATACCGAATCTTGAGCACCCTGGTTCCGTGATTGTTACCCGTAATCGATCCGGTTATGCTGAGATGACGTGGAGGGACACGATCCCGCTCGGTCTCGTCGAATTCCTGACTGAAATAAGAGCCTTGTTGCTCACGTCCTCGAGGTGGTGGGTGCGGCAGCGCGGCTGTCGGTGAGGATACGGGGTGTAAAGCATGGCTTGGGCGGCGAGCTGGTACTGAGCCTGGCTCGGTCTTGCGCAGGATAGTTTGAAGACGTTCCTCATCTTCTTGATCCTCGAGTGTTTTCTCCAGCGTTTTTCGCAACTCTTGCAAGTCTTGAAGAGAAGGCGGCGGGCGCGCACTGGAGATCCGTCGCCTGTCATCATCAAGCAGCTCTTGCTCCATATCTATACAACTCTGTAGTTTCATAGCAAGTCGTAAGTGATGATCAACTGGAAAAAGCCATCCAAGACGACATTCACAAGCAGACGTACCTGAATAAACTCAATATCTTCAAGAAGTTGTTGCTGCTCTTCCAACAAAGCTTCTTGTACTTCGTCCGTGATAGAATCGATTTCATCGACGTTTAATCTCTGCCGAAGCTATGAAACGTCGTTTGGTTATCGAAGTCTCCATCCATTGGGGTCAGCGCGTGATTTTATTACCTCAGGACACTCCACGATTGAAGACGATGTCGTTGACACAGAGATCGTTGATCCACGTGATACTGGCCTTCCAAGCGAGCTGGCGGTCGTTGGTCTAGTACCCGAGCTAGTACCAGGTCGCAGTAGTACACCATCTCGCGCAGTCGGGAAGGAACCGTTCAATTCGATCTGTGTCATTCGGGGAGTTGACGGAGCATAGGCCCACTCGTCGTGCCGCTGATCGTCCGCACCGACTGAGAGAACATACTCAAATACTTCCTGTTCTTTTGTTGACTGCAGTGCTCGGTGCGTGGCGTTCTTTGCACTAATATCTGCAGCCAGCAGTTTCAACTTCTCGATGAGCAGCGCGCGACCCGGCGGTTCGGGTACGCGTTGGTGACTGCGGGCCGCTAATGCTTCCTGTTGTGAACAGTGGATGACGAAGTTCAGCTTGTTATTCGTATGCTGGATTGAGTGCTACACGCACCCGAATGTGGTCGCTTTGCTGCTGAAACTCGGACAAAATCTCAACGAGCAGACCCAACTCTTGCTTCAACTCGGCGCTTCCATCGATAAGGTGATTTCCAATGGCACGGCGAAGTTCATCGGCTTCAGATAGTCGGACATGGGCACGTATATCATCCCAGATAAGGCGCCGAAGCTGGAAGTACTCAGGAGGCATCGTTTGCCTTGCCGCTTTTTCGCGGTCCGTTTACAACGATAAAGCCCGTGCTGGATCAACGACCCATGGCGACGATGAGGAGGCCATAGCGAGACCAAAAATAGATGCTGGCAACATGTTGGGGTTCACATCAATCAGGATACGCAGTGGATACGTAGAGGGTCATGGCACCACACGTGGGAACGCGCGACTTGGTTGCCCTCATAATCATCTTCCAGACATCGCCCAACAGCAGCAACTTGAAAGTGGCCTTCCGACAAGAAGACACATACAACACACCATTGCCACTCGACAACCATGTCATCGCCAGAAACAGCGACTGCTTCGCTTTCTGAGAGTATTCTCTTCGTTTGCCCCGCAATCATCGCGCAGTCATCATTTGTCTCGATGAAATTGGAGCTACACTCGTTCTCTTGGACAACGAGAACCTCAGTTTCAATGTATCTGCATATCTCGTCAACTGCTTCACCGTCAGCAGCCACGGACTCATGGTGAGGGATCAACTGCTGTCGAACTCGAATCGTCACAGGACATGGCTGGTATAGCTTTGCAATGATGCTACCCGTTCGCCTGCTGTCCGTGCCATTGCGAATGGACCGGTAGAAGTGAAACGGAAACCTTGATTCTGTCTGTACCTTGCTTTCTGTCGATGAATTTGCGACCTTCTTGTCGCCGTCCACCACTTCCATTTCGTCAGCCGCTTCAATGCCAAACAGGATGTCTGGCCGAGTTAGCTGCGCGATTGCAACGTCTTGTTCCTTCTCCGTCCAGAGGCTATCGTGGAAAAGTAAGCCCCCAACTGTACCAAAGTAGGTTTTCCACGACAACACTAGGCGCTTGTTCAAAATATCTGCGGGAGATTGCCCCAACACTTCACTCATCTCCGACCGCGGTACTTCTATCACAAGTGATCTTGAGCTTTGTCTTCCAATTTCAACATCCCACGCCTCGTCCCCACTACTGTTATCGACATGATTACCTTTTTCCTTGCAACTAGTGTCGCGCATGAGGACGCGCAGTGAGAATACAGTCTCTGTCGGATTTGCGACTTCGATGATGACAATGCAGTTTTCGTGATCTGTGACATCCAAGGCTGATGGAAGCACGCCATCACTCTTTGGTAGCACTTGAACGCTGTGAACTTGAAGTGACGACAAGGCAACGAGAGACACGTTTTGTTGCGATTGGCGGAAGTAGGAGCGCGGGATGGTTTGAGTTTCAGTCAGACCATCTCCGTGGCCATAGATGAAGGTCCACTGCAGCTGCTCATGGCGGTCTTCCGCGGCACGCTTCTGAAGTGAACGAAGGGAGACTTCAAACGGAATTGCCATGCGGTCACCACGCTCTAGTGGCAACAATGCGGCGAGTGATTCCCTGCTGGCAAGGCACCTGAACGATATGTTCTCAGTCTCAAATGTGACAGGACATTCTACCATGCCATGACGAAAGCTTGTAAACACGGTTTTCGATCGCGCAATGTCCAGAGACATCCCAGCTTTACCGGCTCGCACAGTCGCATGCATGGATTGTACTGCACAGTGTCCCGTATTTTGGACATGTAGGATGCAGCGTTTGGTTTCATTTGCGAACATGCAGATCGGATCTGTGATTGCGGCCGCATTCGGTGCGTTCACCTCTAACACGCCATCGCGCTCGGGGTTCATGGATTCTTCGTTTGAAGATTCTTCGCGTAGACTCCCTATCTCCGTGAGAGAAAGGCTCAGACGAGGGGATGCTTCGACAATATCCAGTATGAGCGGGGTCTTCATGCGAAATGATGTCTTGATGTTCAAGAGCTTGATAAAGCAGCCACACACATGGAACACACCGGTACGAAGCCCTCGCACAGCGAGCACAATTCTCTTGTGACGCTCGTATGGTTTTAGTATGAGAGAGCTGGGATACGCTTCTACAACGTTGGAGCTGGGCGAGGTCGACGACAAACGGTTCGATAACTCGGGTGCAGTTTCAATCCATATGGAGACTTGTTGAAGGTCAAGCTCTATTCCGTACGGGTTGGACAGTGTAACCTGGATCGGCACACGCTCGTGAACGGGAAAACACCGCTCAAAGCCGTCTGTTGATGTGCTGTTCCCTCCGTCTTCGTCTTCCTCAGAGTCCGTTTCACATAGCGGGGAAGTTCTGGGCACTTTTTGGAAGCTCGACGGCTTGTTCTTGTCGAATGGGTTGTAAAAGAAAGCAGGTGCTTGTCCGTCTGAGGCTTCATCCGTTGAAGCCCCTGATACGCCACACTTTGCAAGAGCTACTTCTCTCTTCAACAGAGGATGTCGATGCATGTCATGGAGGATGTTAATCTTGTTTACTTGGACAAAACTGTCAAGTTTCAGTTGTTCTGTTGGACGCATGACGGCACATTCAGCTTCCAAAATACCCAGCACTCGCCGCTGTAATAGTTGAATGTCTTCGCGCGAACTCAGATTCCATACCGGAGTCGGTATTTCGTCTACACAACTATTCGTGACATTAATGAGAGTGTCAGACTGAGAACTTGCCTTCGGCGTGTCACTGTCAAACGCGCTGGACCGAGCACCATTCACACCTAACACAACGCCACCGTTCGCAGCATTCATCAGCTCAGCTGCCGTCGCACTGGAAGTTCGATTGTTCAAACTCGTTGATGGTGGTGTAGACGCAGACATCACGCTGGGATGACTATTTGAGAAAGAGGAGAACGCTGGCGTTGCTTTCGTCGATATTGCACTCACAGCAGCAGAGATCTGTTGGCGTGGCGTGGCTAACAAAGTGCGAGGGGTGTTTGCGATTGTCGATGTTATCGTTGCAGCTGCCGAGGACATAGTCGCGGATGGCGAACTTGACATATTGAAGTACCGTTTGCCTTTGACTTCAATGCTTGCAGGTGGTGTGGCGTAGACCCCCTGAATGTAGGTTCCACTGCCACTTGCACCACTCCCACGACTATGTAATCCGGCTCGGAATCCACCTGAAGGCGTGCTGCGTGTGTTGATAACGGAGAATGGAGTTTGTGGCTGATCTACTTGAAACTGCACTGCACTGATCCCTTCCGTTGACGATGTATATGAGATTTTGTCGCACCATGAGAGTACTTGGAGTAATTGAATGCAGTGCCGTCCGACAAGAAAGGGATCTGCCAACATTTTCGCAACGGAGATAAGCTGCCGAAGCACGTGGAATCGGAGCACAAGCCAGGGTTCCATCTCCTGGATGGCTATAGGAAGGGTGACTCTTTGCGGTTTTTTGTGGTGATGTTGTCGCTGTTGTCGTCGCAACCGCCGTGTTCTCCGTCGCAAACTAGTGACTTCCCAACGTATCCGATCTCCCATCCCCAGGCGCTGAGCAGTGATAAGTTCTAGTCGTAGCGCGACGCGAAGTTCCTGAGCACGTTGATGGGGATGGCTTGTCTGGCTCCAGGGAGATGTGACCAAAAAACCGTTTGTTGGTCGCCATTTTTGGGCCAACAATGTGACCGCTTCATGGAGGTACAGGGACATTCGCCGATAGTGACCTACCGCCTCAAGCATGCTGGCACTTTGTACAAGAAATTGCACTTGACGCTGGATTGGGACCTCCGGAAACACAGCAACGCCGCGTTCAATGATCTCCCATAGCAAACGCTTGACCCACGTAGCCTCTTCCACCTTCTCCATGCCTTTCTGACTGGAGAGTTGAACAGCTACAGCTGTGTAGTATGAGCCAATATTCTCCACCAAAGAAATCTCAAGTTCATGCACTCCAGCTTTTGCATAGAGTGCGACAGCCTCTGACGCCTTCTCGACGATCTCGACCACAAACTTGTCTTGACATTGCTGATACAAACAAAACACATATCCCTCGAGCGCAGCAGCAAGCCAAAGGGTATCACCCGGTGCACCGCCGCTCTTGCGCTCTTCATCACGCAGCAACTCCATCGCAGATACATAGTGCTCGATAGCATCGGGCAAACAATTCAGTAGCACGGCGTAGTCACCGAAGAGCTTCCGCTGCCGTGCAAGGTGACGCTTTCGATTTCGCGTCTCGGCCGAGACAAACAGTGACGAGACACCACCTCCACCAGCTGCTGCTGCAGCCGAAGATGCTCGATCGGTTGTCGGTGTGGATGGCAGCGATCGTGCCGACGGTGAAGAGCCACCCGACGGGAGAGTCTCGCGCAGCGGGAACGGCGAGAGTGCACTCGCTTGCTGCATTGGCTGGTGTGGATGGCCCAGCTGTGCCGAGGTGGCGGGCTCCACATTGGTGTCGAGCAGAAAGCCAGCTGCGTCGCCCATCTCGATCGCCGCGGCCGGCGCCGTGGGCTGGGTTTGCTGTTGTCGAACGGCCGCCCGCACAGTGCTCTCGAGCGACATGAGGATCGTCACACAGAGCGTGTCCAGCACGACTTGTAGGTGCAGACTCACGGTGGACATGACGGCGCCGCCGCCCAGACTGCTGTCACTCTCGTGTGGCAAGCCGGAGCCGCTGCCGTCGCCGTTGCCGTTGCTGTCAAGCTCGTGATACACGGGGAACATGACGAGATGCGAGAGCGCGGCGCACTCTTCGACGGTGCGCAAATCGAATTGGTGCTCAAACGCAAAGCACTTTTGCACGAGCAGCCCCGGAAAATGGCGGATCGAGTCCATAAACTGCTGGTACGCGACCGAGAGACTGGGCGTCGTGGGGCAGTGGCAGATGCCGAGCACGCCGACAGCGCGTGCGCACGCGTGGACGTCTTCGCCATCGAACGTGTCGATCTTGTCGGTCGTGGAAACGAAGCGGAAGCGGATCGCGCCGGTGCCGTCCCACGCGAACGAGCGAAACGGCGAGAGCTCGGCCGCGTAGCCGCCGGGCCGCGTGAGCGCGCGGATCGCGAGCACACTGTGGGTCTGCAGCAGGCGCACGTAGCCCTCGTAAAGCTCCGTGGAGATCGTCCCCACGGGCACGAGGTACACGAGGAACTCGGCCGGACGCGTCCACCGCGGGAGCGCGGCCGCCGCCGGCTTGGGCGCGACCAGCCCGTTCATCTTTCTTTTGGGAGGGGGAAGGATACATACGTGGTTGCTAACAATTGGCAACGGTTATGAACTGTGTAGTTCCAAGACCCACCCACAACACACGACCAGTTGTGTGGGGGAGCATGGGCCTCGAGGAGACGCCGGAGGAGACGTTGTATGTGCCGTTGAAGGTGCGGCGCAAGCAGCAGGAGGAGCGACTCGCGAAGCGCCGACGGCTGCTGCAGGAGAAGCGTCGGCAGGAGGAGAGCGATGACGAGCAGGAGGACGAAGAGGGCGGCGACGAGGCGAAGCGCTCGGGCGCGAGCGACGATGGCCAGCAGCACGACGACAACGGCGGTGGCACATACCACAGTGGCGAAGAGCACGATGCAATCACCGCGGCCAAGCGCTCGAACGTGAGTCTGATCGATCAGGCGTACTTGATGCGCAAGAAAATGGAGGAAGAGGGCGTGAACCAAGAGAAGATCCAGAAGGAGACTCAAGAGATTAACATGCTCAAGGAAGCCAGCCATGTGCAGAAGGTGGCGCTCGTGTCGGCGCATGAACGTGCCGAGGGCATTCGCTACGGCAAGCCGATGGTCACGACGTGGACGCCTCCAGCGTTTATCGCCGCCATGAGCGAGGAAGAACGCGACTCGATTCGGAAGAAGTGGCATATTTTAGTGGATGGTGAGGACATTCCGCCGCCGATCAAGTCGTTCGAGCACATGAGATTTCCAAAGGCGGTCATGGACGCACTCAAGGCGAAGAATATCCAGCGACCGACGCCGATCCAAGTGCAAGCACTTCCATGCATTCTCGCAGGACGCGACATCATCGGTATCGCATTCACAGGATCGGGCAAGACAATGACCTTTACATTGCCTCTGGTGATGCTCGCGCTTGAGGAGGAGACCAAGATGCCAATTATTGGGGGAGAAGGGCCGTTTGGATTGATTGTAGGTCCGTCGCGGGAGCTGATGCGCCAGACTTTCGAAGTGGTCCAGCACTTCACATCCCATTTGTTCAAGGCCGGATCGCCTGAGCTGCGCTCGCTGCTGTGTATCGGTGGCGAAGACAAGCGTGCACAGTCGGAAATGATCTCAAGACGAGGTGTCCACATCGTGGTCGCTACACCTGGGCGACTAAATCATTTTCTCAAGCTAAAGGAAATGAACCTTCGCCTCTGCAAGTACATTTGCCTTGACGAAGGTGACCGAATGTTAGACTTGGGCTTTGATGAAGAAGTCGCGACAACTTTTAACCATTTCTCCGGCCAGCGACAGACACTGCTGTTCTCCGCGACGATGCCGCAAAAGTTTCAGGACTTCGCAAAAGACGTGCTCGTGAAACCGGTGATTGTCAACGTTGGTCGTGCTGGTGCTGCCAACTTGGACGTCATTCAAGAAGTCGAGTACGTGAAACAAGATGCGAAGATTGTCTACCTACTCGAGTGTTTGCAGAAGACAGCCCCGCCAGTTGTGATTTTCTGTGAACGCAAGGGTGATGTGGATGATATTCACGAGTATTTGATTCTGAAGGGCGTCGGCGCTGTTGCGATCCACGGTGGCAAAGACCAACAAGAGCGTAATGATGCGATTGACCAATTCAGAAGTGGCCGTAAGGATGTTTTGGTTGCAACGGATGTTGCGGCGAAGGGTCTTGACTTTCCCGATATCAAGCATGTGATCAACTTCGACATGCCTGCCGAGATCGAGAACTACGTCCATCGTATCGGTCGTACTGGCCGAAGCGGGAAAACGGGCGTTGCTACCACCTTCATCAACAAGAGCGTGCCAGAAAGCGCTCTGTTGGATTTGAAGCATTTGCTGATTGAAGCGAAACAGACAGTACCCCCTGTGCTTCGCGCTCTCGAAGATCCGTACATGGACAACCCAGAGGCGGGTGGGTTGTCAAATGCGACTGGTTCGAAGGGCTGTGCATTTTGTGGCGGTCTCGGCCATCGTATTACAGACTGTCCGAAGCTTGATGCCCATTCGCGGAAGATTGGCGCGGGCAGACGAGACTTCTTGGCGGGCAAAAGCGAAGGATATGGCGGTGATACACTTGGTTAGGGCATTTTTCTCAAGAAGCCAGTAAGACAGTGCTAATGTTGAAGTGTGAAACGACTTTTGGTGCCTCCTCCTCCATAAAGGTGGTGGCGCTATCAATACCCTTCTATCCACACAAGGCAATGCAAAGAGGAAATAGAGCGACAACAGCAGGACTCGTGCCCGTCCGTGAAGACACGGCCGCATTCAAACGGATTTCCCTGGCACGATCGATGGCATGGGCACCGTAATCTCTAGACATCTTTCCCGGCTGTGGAATCGAAATGACCGGCGCATGCTGCTCGTTGGGCTGGACGCAGCAGGCAAGACCACAATTCTGTATAACCTTCGTCTGGGGAAGGCGATTTCCAGCATCCCTACCGTCGGATTCAACGTCGAGACCGTCAGGCACGAACGATATAAGCTCCACATCTGGGTATGTTTTCGCGCTGCGCGCGGGAGGGTGAAATGTTTGCTGATTGCCTCACTTCGTATTGGAACATTCCAGGATGTAGGCGGACAGGACTCTCTCCGACCCTATTGGCGACATCACTTCACTGGCACCCAGGTTCGGTGTTTGCTTTCGGCGAGATTAACGTACACATGAGTCACAGATATTTGCCGTGATGACCTCAGGGTATAATCTTTGTGATCGACAGTGCTGATGCCGAGCGGTTGACACTCGCAAAGGCTGAGCTGGATGGTGTACTCATGGATAGTCAACTGAAAGACGCAAGTCTGCTGGTGTTTCTGAACAAGCGCGACCTGCCGGGTGTGATGAGCGTCGATGAGCTCGTGATGACACTCGACCTAGCGAAGACTTGCGAGCAACACAATCGCAAATTCAATGTGCAGCCGGCGATTGCGACTACGGGCGAGGGGCTGCGAGAAGGACTGACTTGGTTATGTGAGAATATGACGGAGTTGTGACCGGTTTGTGTAGATGCCTTCATTAAATTCAGCTTTTTGCCTACAACAGTGATCTATGGAGTTGGTGGGAGGAATGATACAAATGGACGGACTGAATCACACCCATTCGTGAGCGAACGCGACGCCCTCATACTTGTGGCCTCCTGGCAGCTCCGTCTCGTCCAGCAGCACATTTCCTTGAATGTCAAACACAGTGATGAAAGACGTCTGCATCTGCTCTGCTTCAACCTCCACACTCTTGATCGCGACGATCACCGTGTCGCCCGTTCGGGGAACAAATTTGAACGACGAGAAACCGCGCAGCGGTGTGATCTTGCCCACACTCATGACCTCAATCGTGCTGAAGTCTTCGCTCGCGATCACAACCTTGTTGGATCCACGCTTCTCGTCCAGCTCATCGTTGTACGCCTCCTGGCTGACACGACGCGGCAGAATGAACCACTTGCGATGCACGCTGCTCCACTCGATCGCCTCGTGGATCACATACCCCGGGTAGTCACATCCGAGCGCTTTCCGCACATGAGCGAAATTGGAAGACCAGTCTTCGTGGCGTACGTTGCCGTAGACGTCCATAACGGCGACCCACATGTTCGAGTCGCCGAGCACGGTGCCGGCGTTGTCCGTGAACTCCTTGCCGACACTGCCCATGTAGAGCTCACCATCTTTGACCGTCGCCCACTCGTGTTTCTGTCCTTTGCCGGCGACACCATCGCCTTCCATGACGATGTGTTGGGGAATCGCCTTGAGCGGCTTTGCTCCGCCTCCTTCAAAGTTCTTGAGCTGGTAGACAATACCCGTCCGGTCGTCAAAAGAGAGCAGCTTGCCATTGAACCACGCCAGCTCACTGAGCTCAAAGCCACGACCAGCTTCATTCATGGTCGTCGTGAACTTTTGGTTCTCCCCCCATGCCACCGCGTAGTCGTCGAGGTTGCTACCCACGCGTCGCGAGATCTTGAGCGTGCCGTGCTGGAGGTACGAGAAGAATGTCGGTTTCTTGCTGTTCGAGTCCTTGGATTTCTTATCGAGATCTGCAACAACAACGATCGCGAACGAGTCGGGCCGTGGCGGCGCCGTAGACGCGGCAGGCTCCACACGGCGTACATTGGGGCGCGGCGTGGCCACGGGCGCAGAGTCGTGGAAGCTCATGATCTGGCCGTCGCCGTTGTTGCGCACGATGACCGCGTTGCTGTTGCCGTTGGTCGACGGCCGGAAGTTGTTCAGTTGGCTACTACCCGAACGCATCAGCGACGTGCTCGACATGGAGAAGAACATGAAGGCCATGACCATGAGCATGAGCAAGAAGGCGCGGTTGCGAGTGAGCGTGGCGCTCGCGGAGGTGCCGCTTCCGCTGCCGCGCGACGAGCCCTGGCTGTCGGTCCACATGGAGAAGTCGATGGAGCTGGACTTGCGCTTCTTCTTCCGGTTCGGGTCGTCGCCTCGCAGCGCCAGCATACACCCGGGACGACGCGAGCGACGTACGAGTTGTCTGTCCAACGCGAGAGTGAGCTCTCTCTCTCCCTGCTGAAGGGACAGTGGGAAACGAAATTCTCAGCGTCAGATCTGATCTACAGCCAATCATGGCGTGTCAGCACGACTGAGTCGTCATACCACCCAATCCAAAAGTGAGCCAGTGCGTTGTCGGCTGTGAAAGCTGATGATTCACACCGCGTGACCCGCAGCATTTTATATTCTCGCGCCATCATGGACGCCCCATCGACACCCGACGAGAAGAACCAAGAGGTGGCGGCGCTGGAGGCGCTGCGCGAGTCGTCCGGAGAGCTCGTCAAGTACCTCGATGCGATAAACGAGAAGCTCATGCAGCTCAACCAGCAGAATGAATGTACGTACCGCCTCTCTTGTGTGAGCCGTCCGTTTTTGACGTGTTGGCAGTGTCGCTGCGTGTGCTTGAGAACTGGTCCAGCGTGATCGCGATTACGAAGGCGACGTCGTCAGCCGAAAAGAGTGACGCCAGCGCGCAGAGCGAGATCCTCCGCAAGCCGTTGTGAGGAGGCCAGGATCGGCATATTTATAGGTGTCGACAAGAGCTACGAAGAAGCCGATAGGGGAGTCTGATAAGCATGTACGGAAATAGCGACGCTTTCAATGAGACACAAGACAGTTCACGGCGCCATAGCATAGTGTGTGCAAGGCAAACCGATCGGTGGAGCGGTGCGCACTCTTGAACCTGAGCTGCATAGATCGCCGCGTTTCGTCGAACTCGACGAGTATTAGCCATGCCTTCCAGCGTGCGAGCGAATGGCTTCCAGGCACCGCTGTCCAAGGATCAAGTCACGAGCTGGGTGCTTCAGCCATTGATGATGAGCGTACGTGATGGTTGGATCGATTACACGACACCCTGAAACTAATACTTCTCCCCTTTCAGTGCTTCATTGCCTTCGTCGCGAAACTGTTGGATCGAGACAAAGTAAGAACGCTACAGCAATCGGAACCACATGCGCGCTGTGAAGGTGTTGCTAATGCTCTCTGAATCTGTACTCTCAGTGCATCGCAATCCTTGTGCCCACCGGCGTGCTTATCTGCATTATTCTTTATTGCTGGTATGCCTGTGAGAGTCGCGACCCGTCCGAGGAAGTACGTTTTTGAGTTACTTCAAGGGTGCGCTTAACGGTTTCTCAGCGGCACGATTTTGGACAGAAATCCAAGTCAGGGATATCACTCCTATCTGTGCCGCCGAAGATGACTCGCTATTGCACACTGTGTTGCAAAACCAGCCCCGGACTTGACCATCACTGCACGTGGCTCAACACGTGCATAGCAGACAACAACTACGAGGCCTTCTTCTTCCTCGTGATTGCAGCGACACTCGAAACAGTGCTCCAGGCAGTGGTCGGCATTCTCATGGCGACAGTTTGGTTTGATGAAATCAAGCTCCAAATCGCGCCTTCGTGGCATTCGCCCATGCTCGCGTTGCTATGGATTCACAATGCGATCATCATCTCCCTGGCCAACTCGTACATCCTGCTAGCTGGTTTCCACGTGTATCTCGTCATCATTCGCTCTGGTACGTACGATTTCATCCTGGAGAACGGCAACGACGGCATTTGCGCGCGGATGCTCAAGTGTAAGTGCTTTACCAAGTCACGAGCCAAGCGTAAGAGTGGTTCGAACGGTGATAAGCGCCGCAGTATGTCCAAGACTGTACCAACTCCAGCATCCAGTAAGGTTGTCGCGGCGCCCACTAGAGGCTCGCGTAGCGATGGACCCACAGCCCAGGATTTGGCCGCGTCGGCTGCGAAGCAGCGTGAGATAGAGCAGTGGAAGGCCGAGTGGGCGCGAAAATACGGGTCTGATGATAACGAAGACAGCGGCAGCGCGACTCTATCGGATCAGAGCAAAGCTGGAAGAGGTTCGCACAGCGAAGCGTCGACGGTTCCGAGCAGTGGGATCACTGCGACCGAGAAACGGCGCACGACGGATCCTGCTGTCCGACTTGAAACCCACGATCAGGTGCAAATCGAGATGAGCACCGGTGTGAATGAGAGTGAAGGCATTCTCGAAGATATCGAAAGCGGCAAAGCTGAACACCAGCCGACACAGCTGCAGTCCGTGGCTGAACCTTCGAGCTCATCGACTTCCCCAACGCCCAATGACCCGCATGGCGCCCAGACCGAGTTGTGAGAAATCTGCGACGTGTGAACATATACCTGCACGAATTAATACCCTGATCTTTCCATTGCTGTGCACGGTTGTGGTTAGGTATCCGCGTTGGGGTGTTATGATTGGTGGAAAGGTCGCTCTCGGGCAATTTGTATGGCGACGGAAGTGATTGGCTCTGCGCCTTTGGCGGCCGTGGCGACCATGGGCACTGACCGCGGTCTTCATATCGTTGCTGCAACGTTAGAGACGGCGTCGGGTAAAACAATCTCGTATCAACCTTAAACAAGGTGAGTGGGCACGCGCCATTGCGGTGGAGCAGCGGACAGGCGGGTCTCGGGTCTCATGTATGCGTGTGTGCATTCATACCGGCGAAGCCAGTCGCGGACTCCATCCGCACGCGACGGAAAGGATCGAGAAGGAAGTTGCTAATCGCGTGTGATTTCGTTGGACAGATGCGTCACGTTGCTGCTTACCTTCTCTGTGTGCTTGGCGGAAACGAGGCCCCGAAGGCCTCGGACATTGAGGCCGTTGTGACCTCGTTCGGCGGTGAGGTCGACAGCGCCAAGGTCGAGGCGCTCCTCAAGGAGCTCGAGGGCAAGAACATCGATGAGGTGATCGCCGCTGGCCAGGCTAAGCTTGCGACCGTCTCGGTCGGTGCCGCTCCTGCTGGTGGTGCCGCCGCCGCCTCGAGCGGTGCCGGCGCTGCCGCTGCGGTCGAGGAGGCCGTCGAGGAGGAAGAGGAGGCCAACATCGGTGGTGGCATGGATATGTTCGGCGGTGGCAGCGACTACTAAGCGACACCAGACGCTTCGCTACGCTAGATCAAGTCCAGGAAGTGCACAGTGCCTGCGCTGTAACTGAATGGAATCGAACATGGGTCCGCTCGTGACGTCTTGACACAGCACACGTGAAACTGTTTTGGTCTATATTGCAATTTCTCTGGAATCTGTTTGCTCTAGTCTGAGAAGCAAATCTCTATCCCAACAGCTTCGTGCCGACACGTCTGCAGATCGCGGCCCACCCAACAGCAGAGATTGATCCCAAAGGAAATCCGGGGAACGAGAGCAAGCGCTCAATGGGCAGCATGTAGCCCTGCGGGAGGACCGCGAGGGGTTCGTTCCAGTAGTAGAGGGCCAGCAACCCCATGACGACCGGCTACAGGGGCACAGGCAAATCCCAGCATAAGAGTAAATCCACAGCAAAGTCTCGCAACACCCTCCTCCAAACGCACCGTGCGGAACTGGTCGATGCGCTTCTGGATGACCGACGGCGCGGATTTTTGCATACGCTCAACTATAAACCCACCAGGAAAACGTTAGAGGCTTCTCCTTCTTCACGACCAAACCGGCGGGGAAATGCACACCTGCAAGCTCCTGCATCTGCTTCTTGATGCCATTCATCTTGCGGATCGCCTTGGACTGTTCGACAAACGTCTCGACCGAGTTGAGCTTGTTCACAACGCGGACTTGCTCGTTGTACTGTTTCACGAGCACGAGTTCCTCCGGGGTGAGCTGCGTACCGCGGCGGCTCCACAGTGTCATCGTGACGTCAATCACCAACATCACGACCGCGATCGCGAGCACATCGTAGCAGCGCAAGCGGTCGAGCCCGAGCATGAGGTCCAGCATCTTCTCCCGTCGGTGCGTTGTTCTCACTTTGCGTGAGAGGCTCCCGATCCATTTGATCGTACTTAGTTGATGCAAGACAGTACCTCAATGGTGAAGAGAGAACGAAGCGGCATGGCGGAGAGGACCAAAAAGGAAACGCCACGAACAGCACCATGTCGGAGGATCTCGCTGCGCTGCGCAGCTACATCACGGCCATGGACGGCCACGAGTACGACACGCTGCCCGAGGGCATCGTGGCGCTCCACATCACGCACAGCAACCTCAAGATGAAGATGGTGGACATCCGGCTGGAGCTGCACATGACGATTGAGGAAGTGCGGCACAAGGTCTACCGCCATTGCGGCACCAAGCCCGACGCCATGGACTTGTATATCGCAGGCAGCGACGGATCTCTGCGTGTCAAGCTGGACGACGATCGCCGTATGCTCGGCTTCTATGGCGTGCAAAGCGGCATGCGCATCCACGTTGTGGACACGGATCCATTCTCGCTCTCGCGAGGCGGCGGACTCGAAGATGTGAATCTCATCAAAAAGTACGAGATCTCCGAAGACGACTACAACAAGCGTACGTGCTCTCCTGGAACTTGGCTAATCGGGCCATCGAATGCTGATGGCTATGTGTGATGTGTTTGCAGGTGAGAAAACTGTCAGGGCGTACAAACGGGAGCAGCTCGAAAAGGATCCGAACTGGAAGCCCAAGACCATGATGAACGTTGCTCGCCCCACGGTGAGTGCAGAGAATGCACCTGGGCCAGAGACGATCGCGCACATGAAAGTCAACGACCGGTGTGAGGTCCAGCCCGGCGGTCGACGAGGCACGGTTGCGTACCTTGGGGAAGTGCCCGAGATTGGCCCAGGCTATTGGGTTGGCGTGCGCTTCGATGAGCCCGTGGGCAAAGGCAATGGCACGGTCAAAGGAAACGTATACTTTGACTGCGACCCCAAATACGGCAGTTTCATTCGCCCGCAGAACACTACGGTTGGCGACTTCCCCGTTGAGGATCCGTTTGCCGACGACTCGGACGACGAGCTGTGATTGCACTGATCTCATCGCGTCGAGCAATCGCACTCCGTATGATAGTCGGGCGAGCACGTACATAGTAGTAGGAGACAAGTCACCTTTCGCACTCTAACACAATGCGCGTGGCCATTTTTCAACTGTCGATCTATTACGTTGGGTTCTGCGATCTCGCGCACGCGCTGCTTACACCTCGGCCTTTCGTGTGATCTCATCCACATTCCAGCGCTTGCGCTTGCTGAGCGGCCGCGTCGCCGAGAGCTGCACGACGTCGCCGATGTTGCACACGTTCTCCTCGTCGTGGGCCATGAACTTCTTGGTCTTCTTGTAGTACTTGCCGTACTTGGGGTCCTTCACGATGCGCGACACCTCCACCAGCACCGACTTCTGCATCTTGTTGGACACGATCTTGCCAAACAACGGCTTCATGGCTGCTTCCCTCGTCTCCTCGGCGTCGCGTTGGTCGTCGCACTGGAATGCACGGCTCGGAACTCCACACACAACCGTTGGTTGGGTGGGCTGGAACGGGATACCTTCGCGCAACCGTATGACACCAACATTCACATTAAGTACGCAACCCGTTTGTAAAGTACGGTCTGCAGAACTTCAGCTTGGTTGTCTGGGCAATCCAGAACGTGACGACGGATCGACATGGTGCCCCCCGTGCCGAGCGACTCGCCGTCGTGGTTCGTGCCGTATCTGTACACGCCGAGCGAGAATGCCGCCTACACAAAGCTTGTGACCCCCTGGGGCGTCGTCGACGTCACGGGCATGCTGCGCGACGAGCTGTGGAACATCGTGATCGCGGCGGTCATTGTGGCGTGTAGCATTGGCGCGTGGCGCGCGTACACGAGCAAGGGAAGCAGTACGACGACGAAGAAAATGCCCGGCAAGAAGGCGATGAAAGAGGGCGGTGAGGCGGCGTCGGCGCTGGAAGAGAACATCCAGTTGAAGGGCGCGAACAGCTACTACTACGCGCACCAGCGCCGGCTCGAGTCGGACAGCAAGAGCGACAAGGACAGTCTCCAGAAAACCACGGTCACCACCTACAGCTGGACCGATCAGAAGAAGGCAGTGACGTGCGTTGCCCTTTTTGTTGGCAGTTTCGTTTTCACGTCGTGGAGTGCTGACTGTGTGCTTGATTGTGATCAGGATCTACTTGACCGACGATGCTGTCGCCGGGATGGAGGACGACCAACTTAAGCTGGTGTGACTCGTTATTCCGGTGTGTCTACTTAACGCCTGGATAGAGGACTCACTGCAGGTGCTGTTGAACCATGTAGCACTGGACGGAGACGTCGCTCTCGATGGATTTGCTGGTCGCGGTAGGTAGCAACCGGGCCAAGAGCCTCGTCATCCCTACACTATACGGCGAGATCACAAATGCCACGTGGAAGGCGAGAAAGAGCCAACTCGTGATCACTTTGCACAAAAAAGAACCGACGCCGTGGAAGTCGCTGAATGGAGCGGCGAAGAACATCGACGACCACATCGAATACGATGAGAGCCTGTACGACTGAGCACAAAAGAATAAAAGAGCAACGGTGTATTGGTCATCCAACCGAGGGTCGTTGTCACTGTGGCACCCATAGTTTGAGGTGGGTCGTGTCGTACGCGGCTGAGATCACGCTTTTCGTCTTCGCGAATGCGACGCCAGTGAGCACGTCGTTGGTCGCACATTGGGAGCTGGCAAGGTGGATTCGCGGTGCAGTCTTGCTCCCTGTCAACTCCCACACATTGATGAACGTGTCCTCACCAACAGAGACAACGTAGCTATCGTTCACGTCCAAGGCCGTGATGGCTCTCGAATGGGCTGCAATCTCGGCATGCAAACGATAGTCGTCCTTGCGGTAGATGCGGATAATACCTGTGAGGTAGCCGGCGACAAGCAGACTTTCCGAGGTAAACCGAATGCAAGTCGCTGGGAACGAGTCACCGTGGATACGATGAACGATTTCGAACGCATCGTCTGGGTTACGGACAACGATGGTGCCACTGCTATCGCTCGTGGCAACCAACAGTCCGCTTGCGGAGCTATCGGCACTGTGGATCGTGTCCTTGTGGTCACCCAGCGTCTCCACGAGATCGAATTCGTGGTCGGATGTGCTCTTGGATGATCGCTCCTTGCCAAGAATGAAGACTTTACCCACTGAGCTTCCTGTGAGGTAATTGGATGGTCAGAACACCTGCGGCAGCGTTCTCTCCAATGGAAATGAATGGGGGCTCACCAATGACCAGAGCAGGGCGATCGGAATCAATCGCACAAATCCCACGGCAGAACAGTGCACCTCCTGTTCAGTTGTTGAGCTCTGGTTAGGCATTCGGCGAAGTGGAATCATGGCAACTTCGTACCATCTTCTGGGGCCGCCACAGCCTCCTTCAGCACCAACTCGTACACTTTCTGCTCGCCTTTGCTGTCAAACACCTGAATAGACCAGATCGTCAGAGACCCGCAGCAATCTTGAACTGGCCCACTTTCATCCCACCTGGGCGCCGTTGTCGCTTGCCACGACCACGAAGATGTTCCCCTGCAGCCGACAGATGCGCACTTGGTGGACAAACGACTTGTCTTTGATCGGCAGCTTGTGGGCTGCGTACGGCGTCTGAGACGAATTGACTAACACGACGTCGTCCATGTTTGCATACGCCTGACATTGCCATCAAGTAACTAAGGATCACGCACAATGAGTCGCGTTGAAGGGTATCAGCTCACCAACACGTCGTCCGCCTTGGAGAGATTGTTGGCCACATGCGAGATGGAGAAGGTCGTGGACATGAGCTCGGGGTCCGAGAACCATGAGGTCGCCATGGCTGCTGGAGCCGTCTGCTTCGCGTCGTTCGGTAGACTGAGTAAGTCCCCCACCTACCGTGCCCTTTCACACTCACGCGATCTTGAGCACCCGTCAAGTCAAGCCGAGCTACGCCAAGCCAAGCCAAGCCGAGTCCACATGGCCCGACTCAAATCTACTTGTGACACTGTGTCTCCACAAAAACGGGGTTGTGAACCCTCTTCAACGTCTCACCTTGTTTTGTGGCGTGAGCTCACGATGGCGAGTGTGGTCACTGGCAAGATTCGAGGAGCTTCTCCTCGAGCTTGAGGGGCTATGCAGTCGTGGCCATCGAATCCACAAGGGCTCTCAGCCAACGGCTTTACACAGAGGCGGCGGTGGGAGATCGCATCCCCAATTTTCCACGCATCAGCTGCGTTCTATCGACGCGCGGTGGTACGTCCAGTCGGACCCGCCCTCTTGCCCGTCGCTAGCGGAACAAGCACCAAAAGCCTTCGTATTAAACACCAAAGCTGCTTGTGTTATTATAGTGGCGACGCCGCTCCATGCAAAAGACCACAAAGACCATCTCACCCTTGTGCTCTGGCTCAGCCATGCGGGGAGCTCACGCTTTGGCGGCAACGCAAACGCTCGCAACAGGCGTATGAGTTCAACAAGAGCTGTCACATCACTTTTCGACATCCGGGCTCAGTAAAATTTCACTCAGCGATTCTAGTTCACTTGTTGTCTGTATGCTAGGGTATCTGGTTCTCTGTAGTTTACAGAATGCCCGCGTCCCGCGTGGTAGTTTACGCCCCTTGCTCCACAACCCAACCCAAAACGACGAGGAGCTAACCCGCATTCCATGTGCGGCAGGCCGAAGTGGCCGGTCCCTTCTGCGCTCGCCGGCCCCGAGAGCGCCGTCTGCCCATTCGCAAAGCCCCGCGCGACGCGACGCTTAGCCCCATGGCCATCGCCTCCGCTGCATTCGCCCCGTCGCCGCCCATGGACCCCACCGACAAGCAAAAGTACCGCACGCGACTGGCCTCGGCCGGCACGACCACCGGCAGCCCCATGAACCTCCACGTGAGCGTCGGCGCACATAACCTGCGCATCCTCAAGAAGGCCGGTGGCGGGAACAACCATGTCGCCGTGGTGGAGACCCCGAGGGGATCCGCGGCGACCACGCCCACGGGCACCAGCAAGCAACGCAAGTACGAGCGCAAGTCCAAGCGCTTCCTCTGGCCGGACGAGCTCCATCGGCTCTTTGTCGCCGCGATCTTTGACAGTGCGTACTCCCAATCGTGGGCTGATGACTCTGGAATGTGTCTTACGCTTTCTGCTGTGATGGATAATGTGTAGTCGGCCTCAAGAACGCGTCGCCGAAAGCACTCCTTTCCGTACGTATCTGTAATTTGCAGAATCCACCACTGCTGGGTACTAATGGTTGATGGATGCAGATCATGTCGGGTGCCGGAGCGTCCAGTGATCTCACCACGGAGCACCTCAAGAGCCATTTGCAAAAGTACCGTCTCAATTACGAACGCTCGCGGCTCGAGTTCCTCGAATTCTACGATGAGAGCGCTCGCCGCAGCCATAAGCGACGCCGCAAGAGTGCGAGCCGTAGCAGCAGCAGCGACCACAACAACACGGCGTTCGTCTTCCCCATCAGCCACAAGCGACAGCGGTCCGGTGGTGACGGTGACGGGAGCAGTGACGACAGTGGCAGTGGCAGTGATGCCACGTCGGACATGGAAGATGAGAGCGCCGCAAGCCCATCGGAGTCCGTCCAGGAGACTACCACGCGTAACGCCGCGGAGCTTGCTCCTTCGGCCCAGCCTGACGTTAACGTGAAGGTGGAGGTGCTACGACGACGTAGCTCGCCATCGCCTGCTACCAAGGGTCGCGTCGCGACGCAACGGCAGTCGTCGGAACCCCCGACGCCGACATACGCCGCATCAATTCAGCCGTACCAACCTGCTGTTCAACCAAAGGCGACATCAGTGACGGGATCTGTCGGAAACGGCATGGCGGACGGCATCAGCGACCGAATGGTAGCAGCGGCGGCTGCGGCTGCCGTCGCGTCCGTGCCGTTCGGTGGTCTCAGCACGCTGAACGATCCTCAGTGGAACATTCTCAACTCGTTAATCTCACCGCAGCTGATGGCGAGCCGCAGCCCCGCCGAAGGTGGACCCGAGCTCCCCGGAGGAACACCAGGCATCTCGTTGCCCTCGACTGGAACAGCCACATCCGGAAAAGTGGCCGGTGCACTCGAGCCCTTCTCGCTGAGCGGAGCCGAGTCCGCTGACCTGCAGATGCAAATGCACATGGCTATGCAAGCGCAGATGAATCTCCATCGGCAAATGCTTACGCGCAAGGTCGAGGTCTCGCAGCACTTGCATAACCAGCAGCAGGAGCAACCTGGCTCCAAGCCAGTGAACCAAGAGCCACTTGGGACGACTCAGCACACGTCGGCCTGGAACTCTGGTATCCCACCTACGAGCAAGGCAGCAAACGCAGCCACATCAACATCGCAAGCCCAACCGACTCTCTTGCCAGACATGCCGCATGCTCGTGCAGTGAGCGGATCGCTCGAAAACAGCTCGGCATCGTTTGCTATGAATGCTACGTCGGCGACGTTCTCGCAGGCTACGACTGTGTCATCGGTGCTCGCGTCTGCCGCCCCCTCAACGGTAGAGTCGACCGTGTCGACCACGTTGCTTGGTCTTCAAGGCAGCGATTTCGCAGACGCAGCCGCCCTCGCCTCTCTGGAGGCAGTCGGCCCAAGCGACAAAATGGAAGGAGAGGGGCTCGCGGATCTCTATCGATGGGATAAGATGGATTTCTCGATGGATATCGACGACGACGACCTCTTTGGGTTCCTCAAGTCGTAGGCTGGCAGATCGTGGGGATGTGCGATGCGTAGAGACACTGTGGTGTGAAGCACTGACAAGTGCGAATGGAGATAACCCTCACAAGCGTGTAGTAAAACGTAGACGAACAGGAAGATTCGTTTTGCATCTGACCTCGCTCGTGGTCTTATTAAGGAGTTGGACAGAATGCAGCGCTTTTTGGTGGGTGGCTTCAATCGCTCTGACGGTCAGACGTAGTCCAAGCTGTACGGTCAGAGTCTGACCTGACCGTAAAGCTTGGACTACGTCTCACGTCCTCTTCGATACAGTTTACCGTCTGATACCTCAAACGTGGAACGGCTCGGACGGTCAGACCTAACTAGATCCAGAATTGATCGACCATCCCGCTTCGATGCTGCTGGATTCCAACCCGGAAGCGTCTCGTTTTGTCTGCGGCAGCTGCGGCTCCGTACAGAAGCTGTATCGCCGACTCACATGTGATGAGTGAGTGATCCCCCCCCGAAAGATTCAAACACGAATCACTCTTGATGTCTCAGCCACGATGGCGTGACAAAACACCGACGAAATGGCTGTCAAACGGCCGGCTGGCAGTGTAAACGCGGCTCGAGTGACTCGTGTGGCATCAAGATCCCGCCGGTGGCTTTTAGGGTGTGGATGCGGAAACCTCGGTGTCAAATGCGTGGGCATGTGTTGCTAGGTCGACAGCAATGACGACTCCATGGTTACTTCTCGAGTTGATACTCTTCTACTCAGTTCAATTCCTACTACTACTACTGCCACGCTCCCTATGGCGTTGGCGTCAATTCACTTCCACTCCCATCCTGGCGTTTAGCTTCCCTCGTATCACTCGGTGGATTTGAGAAAGCTGAAGAGATCCGACTGGTCTTCCGAGTTGAGGCTCATGTCGATGTCCATCCCGTCCCATTGATTCGGAGCGAGAAGTGCATCTGCCTGCGAAGACGTGGCATAACGAGGCTGCTGCTGCTGCTGTTGTTGTTGCTGAACAAGCAGCATTTGCTGGTGCTGATGATGGCTGTGGTGCTGCATCATGCCACTATCGCCGATCGACGGCCGCGGGACTGGTGCCGCCATGGACGGGTCGTGGTATCGGCTGAGCTGTTGCGAGTGCTGCGGATGAGGTGGGGACTGCTGCTGCGAGCCCGAGGCATTCTGCAGAGCCCGCTCGACCATCGCCGACGCCGCTGCACGCTTCACGGCGGCCGCTTGGTTGTAGTAGTGTTGCGACACGGCGGCTTTGCGATTGAGCATTTGGCGATGCAAGTTCATCTGCGCCTGCATGGCCAAGTGCATCTGCAGCTGCATGTCAGGCGACGGCTCGTCGCTCAGAGAAAAGGGCGCAGGGATGGGACCGCCTGAGCCATTTGCCGCTGCCGTTTGGGGCGAGAGTAGCGACGCGAGCATGCCCCACTGCGCGTCCGTGACACCGTCCATGCCTGCTTGTCCATCGCGGGGCGAGAAGCCCGAGCCGTACGCACCCATCGCGGACTGCGCCGCCAGTGCCATCGCCGCGTTCTGCTGTGCGATCCGCAAGAAATTGGCGCGCTTGAGACGACTGCGAGGCGTGAGGCTCGAGAACGGCATGGACGCGTACGCGGCCGCCGGCGGCATGGAGCTGTCACCCCGGGCCGCCGCGGGTGCGCTGATCTTGAGCTGCGACGACGTCGGCATGCCCTCGGCCATCGCGGACCCCTCCGGGGCCTGCGACATCGCGGCGTCCGGTGGTGGTCCCGGCGTGATCGGGAAGATGAACCGCGTGTGGCTCTCGAGCGACTTGGCCGTGCGACGGCGACGCCGTCCGTTGCGACGCGCACTCTCGTCAAAGAACGCGAGGAACTCGGAGCGGGACTTTTCGTAGTTGAGTCGGTACTTTTGCAAATGGCTCTTGAGGTGCTCGGTCGTGAGCCCGGCGTTGGTCGCAGCTGGTTGCATAAAGGGCATGAGCGCCTTGTGCGACGCGTTCTTGAGACCCACTGGTCGAAATGGAAACACAGACGACGTAAGGAAGTGACCATAGGGACCAGAGCCAACAAAAAGTCTCACGTACGATCGAAAATGGCGGCGACAAAGAGCCGATGGAGATCGTCGGGCCACGCGAAGCGCCGCGTCTTGCGTTCGTACTTGCGGCCTCCACTTCCGCTTCCTCCTCCTCCGCTATCATTGTTCTCGAGGTCGTCGTCCTCGCCGTCGTTGCTGTTGTTGTCCATGGCCATGGACGACGTCGTGCTGCCCCCCGAGGCCCACACATTGGGCATCGCGTCGGCGACGCTGGGGTGGGTCGTGCTGCTCGCGGGCATGCCAGTATAGTCCGAGGTCATTTTTGCGAACCTTCCCGTGGGTTCGTCGTCGTGTTGGTGGTCTCTTGCACACTGACCGTTTCTCCTTGTACCTTGCAGTGAGTGGTGCCGACGCGAGGACCTCCAGGAAAGATGGGGAAGACTGGCGGCGGTCGGCTCTGCTTTGTGGGAGGGGTAGATTCCGCCGGCCAAGCCCTGAGTTTCACGTCGCGCAGACCGGACGCCCAATCCACCACAGTCCGCCCATCGAGCGACTGCCCCTCGTGGTTGTTTCCCCCCATCCCCATCTTTCGTTTCCGGACGTTGGCAGTGAGTCCCCGGCGCCCGCGACATTCGCGTGCCCTCGTGGATCGAATCTTGGACAGCCCTCCGGGATGCTGATTGGCGTACCCGTCAACCACCGTCACGGTTATGCACATCAGAGCCTGCAGTTGCTGGCGACGGAAAACTGAACCAACGCGGACGAGCAGGGTATCACTTCATAGAGGCCTCGTGCTTTCAAGATAACGCGACCGACCCATATTCCGCCATGGTCTCACTCAGTTCGAGGGAGCCTCGACAGCCGTGGAGCCACACGCAGATTGTTGACAAGAACCCCGATTCCTGCAGCCTCCTGTACCTAGCGCGCTCGCTATCTCCTGTCCAGTTGGCCTCGCTTTCAAGACTCGCCAGAAGCACGTACGTTGATTCTCTGTAGTGGTAACTTATCACGACCATGGGGTTCGTTCGCGGCAGCGGATGGGAGCACCTCACCTCCACGTTGGCAACGCGGTTGGTGCGCTCACTATCGGAAGCATTTCCAGTGTGCCTCCTCTCCTCGACACGTCGATATTGCTGTGGTTGAGGTTGTCGTTGGCTTGTTCTTTTCTTCCCATAGTCGCGGAGGCTTTTGGCTTCAAGAATGCGACGCTAGAGCACAACATCGCGATCTCATCAGTCGCCGCACAACAGTTGCTACAGGCAACTCGAGAATTCGAAATGTCAGTCGGGTTTGTCTTCTGAGGCAAAACAACTGGACTGGTGGAGGGAGAGAGGCGTGGGAGCGACGCAGACACTGGTACGAATGATCCATGCACGTTGGTATGTAACCAAACCCAATCAAGCTGCATCTCCTGCCATCACGTCTTGAAATGCAGTCTCACGAACTGAGGGGCATCGTGGAGCACCAAGTGGCTTGAGGCTGGAGATGCGGGAGGGGTGGGAGGGAGACGTACCTTCGCTGCTGTGTTGATATATCCACGATCGGTGTGCAATCGATATGAGACCCGCAATGGCCACAGCATATCCTAAGGGGCGGGCGCCGAGCAGCAATAATCGTCCATGTCCGAGAATGTGCATGTACGAAAGCAAGCGTCGCGGTTCATAGCTCACTCTGACGTTGAGATCCAGTCCACGTTGCTCACGGATGAATCATTTCAGCATGGTAGTCAACTGTCATGATCTTGATCATGAGAGACTTTTGACCGAGAGCACGATGGCTCTGGCTATCGAACTGATCTGTGCATCAGTTCTTCGGTTTATTGGGGGGTTTGCCAGATCTACAGTCGTCCAGTCATAACCGCGAGCCATCAGCGAACGTTTGTGCTGTCAGTTAGAGTCTGACTCACAGTCAGTATGGATTAAAGATATATCAGCACGCTTGGCAATCCAGTGCCTACGCAGTAGTAAACACCTGTGCTTGGGACTTGTATGCAGCCATGCTTGCCATTCACATTTTCTCGATTTTCTACTGGCCGGCTGCGCTGCCCTTGATAAACTGTGGTTGCAGTCTACCGAGAACTCGGCGCTCTGTTCACAATCATCACACCTATCAACCCTCTCCTTCTCTCGCTTCAGCTCACGTGAATGTTGAGTGTACGCATAGTCGAAGCGGATGTTCGTCTCTGGAAATGTGAATACGATCGCGTGGCTCAACGTGTTGTGCGCATCTCAAAATTGTCGCGTCTGTGAGCCGCTTGAACAGTGTACTGTTAGACCGAAGGAGATGTTCAGGAAGAGTACTTGAACAAAATACTTGGGTGCAAACGATCACGCCTTCAGGCTTCCTTGCCGCACGAGCCTTCATTATCAAACAGTGATGCAAGGAAATGCGCTTGATCCGTCTCATTCGACGTTCGTGGCTGCTTCGTGTCGTCGGTTTGACAGGAGCCATGTGCGTGAATGGCGATACGGCGACACGCGTACTCCTCGACGTGGTAGTGGCGTCATCGACTTGTCTTGAGTGAACGAGGCGGCGGGAACGAAGCGTGCAGGGACCTTGAGAAGAGGCCGAGCCCGTCGGGCTCACGTGGGCGTCTTGTGGCAAGTTGTTCATCACCGATATGGAACACTGGAGTCTGCGTCAAAGCTCGGCAGAGATTTTCTCATTTTTCGTGGATCACTGAGAATGGTGGTCCGAGCGAGCTGGTAAGATGGAACTCGCACGAGGTCTCTGCTAGCTGGCGGTAGGGAAGGTGGGGGGCGAGGCTAAGAAATCTTTCTTTCCTCACCCGGACTCAAGCGTTGTATGTGCAGTACATGTCATCAAGAGTCAATCGTACAGGTGGCTGTGATCGCTGCTCGAGTCTTAGCTCGTCGTCGTTCAACACAATCGTTGCAGAGCCTCGGCGCCGATTGCGAGGAATAGCAGAGTCTGAATATCCACCAGCAAACTACTAGCAGCACTGACACCCTTCCAGAGTCGAACAGCGAAATATTGACTGCAAAAGTGCCAGTCATTTGATGATTTGCCCAGGATTGACGCAATCCTAGCCATCCTGATGAACGAGGTCAGAAGTCTTTCGGATGGGGATGACAAAAGCTCCACCACGATCGCCCGAGAGACCTGTGCAGTTCACGCCAACGAATCAATTGAACCGCCGAGCGATCAGGTGAAGTTTCATTTCCGTTTCAACATCATTCGAATCGCGATCGTCTCACGCGTGAACCTTGGAGGGGATCATGAGCTCGCTCGGAGAAACCTTGATCTGTACTCATAGCGGCCACTTCTCTCCGTATCCTAGCTGCCCGCTCGCACTCTCATGTCCGTCGTTCGATTCATTGCACGTAGACGACGTGCATTGGAGAAGGTTGACAGAGTGCCAAACTCTAGCATGGAGTCACCTTCGTCAAATGCTTGCACTTCGCAACCTCGATATTAAAACTCGGCTGCGTGGTGCTTCACTGGATGAAGGAAGCTGGTGCTGCAAAAGTCGAAGCCACGAATGCTACGCGGGATCAAGACCACTGCGATTTCCTGCAACGGTGACCACGTCCAGATTAACAAGCGTTCACCACGATCAACGCCACCACACTGCGTCTTGTGCGTGAGGAGCTCCACGTGCCTCCGCGTAACCAATCGCTACTTGCACCAAAGCATGTCCCGGTTGATATACCCGTTGAAGTACCATTTCGATACTCGACGCCGTTTAGTCGACACATGTTGAGAGATGTGAGGAACGCTGCGAACGTCACACACACGCTGCTCGAGTCTCGCTGCTGTCACTTTGTGATAAACTGTGGCGCCTGATGGTTGCCATCTGGGCCAGCTAACACCGCACACGCATCGAATTGCGTCCGCCTCGGTTGCCATAACGATCACATTCACCTTTCAAAGGCGAAGCAATCCGCTCGAGATCCAAGACCCGGGCAAACCAATCTGCCACTTGGCTGGAGACAAATCACGACAGCCTCTGGCATTCCGCCTCTGCGTGGACTCGCTTGCTGTGGTGACAGGCTCTCTCAAGTATTGATGCAACAGCTTCTTAACGGACATGCGTGTGAATACGGTTCACGTTGGAGCCTCCGTCACGTTGCCGCGTGATTGTTCGGTGTTGGCACCCCACGCATATCGTCGTTGGAGATGAAACAGCCGTGAGGATATCACCAACAATGAGTTGAGGAATGTCCGCAGTCCGTATCCAGGAAGAGGAGAGCCACGCGTCGATGAAATTGCTTTGGCGGTGGGAAACGTCGCATTGCATCGATGTTGACGTCCTCGTCGCTGCTCAAACTGGATCGACACTCGAGTCAGGAGGCAGCCTCTGCTGGTGAGTGCGCTAATCCCTTGCGAAATTGGGACTACGACATTCATTTCAAACGCGCATACCTTCTCATTTGCGGTCATCACGTCTCTTGGACAGTTGTTGACGAAGTGAACAGCGCTGACGCGACGAAGGGGGTTGGCGAGTGGGTGGCGAGCTGCTAGCAAAGCGTATTCAGTCGCTTTCTTGACATGCGCTGGTCTGGGGCGCTTGCGGCCCGGTACCTATCCACTCGACCTGCAAGTGGCCTGCACCACGAAGCGGTGGCAGACTGCTGGCGAGTCGAGTGACAAGTGGGCGAGCTCTTGTTTGAGGATGTGTCTCCGCTGGCCACTCCACGCAAGTATATGTATAATTTGATGATGTCAATATACGTGACTGAAGATTCCCTGGGTCTGTCCATTCGGCCACAGGTTTCGTGCTCAAGATTCGTTCGCACTACACAGTCCATCTCGTGGAACACGGGGGATGAGATTCGGTGCTGACAGAATCGCGTGGTTATCTAGTACGTACAAAGTTTAAGAAAGTCAATTGGTTCATACTACTACTGCGGCTGCCGCAAGCGTCGCTTCCAGTGGCGATCTCTGCGGGGATATGGCGGATTGAGAGAGTGCAGATGGGTGGTGTGGATACGGTCAAGATATCGGTCACTCGTTGGACTTGAGGAACCCGAAGAGATCCGACTGCTCGTCCGCGTTGAGTCCCATGTCAATATCCATCGGATCCCACGGCGGTCCCAGCAGTGCATCCGCTTGGGACGACGTCGCATAGCGTTGTGGCTGCTGGTGGTTTTGCTGCTGAGGCATCAGCATTTGTTGTTGCTGGTGGTGGTGCGGCATCATCCCGTTGTCGTCGATTGAAGGCCGTGACGAGGGCACAGCCATCGGTGGGTCGATGTAGCGTGAGGAGGCATTGTACCGTCCCGACGGTGGCTGTTGCTGTTGTGGATTGGAGGCATTCTGGAGCGCGCGCTCGACCATCGCCGACGCTGCAGCGCGCTTGACGGCGGCCGCTTGGTTGTAATAGTGTTGCGACACAGCGACCTTGCGGTTCATCATTTGGCGATGCAAGTTCATCTGCGCCTGCATGGCCAAGTGCATCTGCAGTTGCATCTCCGAGGACGCCCGCTCGTTCAAGGATGGCGCGCCACCGCCGCTGGTGCCTGGCGAGAGCAGCGACGCGAGCATCCCCCACTGGGCCTCCGAGACGCCGTCGACGCCCGCCTGCACATCGTTGGGCGACTGTGCAGCGTCGAAGCCGCCCATCGCCGACTGTGTGGCGAACGCTACGGCAGCGTTATGCTGGGCGAGACGAAGCAGATTAGCACGGTCTTGGCGCGTGCGGGGAGACAGTGGCGCGTGTGCATAGGCGGCATAGTAGGACGACTCGGGTGCGGCGTCCGACCGCATCGCGCCGGCATCGATCTTGAGCCGTGGATCCGTGGACGATGGCTCCGTCGTGGAGGGTTGGGCCGGCGTGATGGGGAAGATGAAGCGCGTGTGGCTCTCCATGCACTTGGCCGTGCGACGGCGACGACGCCCGTTGCGCTTGGCGCTTTCGTCGTAGAAGGCCAAGAACTCGGAGCGGGACTTTTCATAGTTGAGCCGGTACTTTTGCAAATGGCTCTTGAGATGCTCGGTCGTGAGCCCGGCGTCCGTGGCCGTCGGCTGCATGAACGGCATGAGCGCCTTGGGCGAGGCGTTCTTGAGACCCACTGCACAAACACAATTGGTCAGGAGACGACGACCATCAAAACGCCAGGCAAACGTCATTACGTACGATCAAAAATGGCGGCGACGAAGAGCCGATGGAGCTCGTCGGGCCACGCGAAGCGCCGCGTCTTGCGCTCGTACTTGCGGTTGCCGTCGTCGTTCTCGTTCTGCTCGCCATCGTCGTCGTCGTCGTCGTCCATGGTGAGCGAGGTCGTGCTGCCACCTGAGGGCCAGGCGTCGGGCAGCTCGTTGGCGCTGGCAGCGCGACTGG
>JAADVY010000080.1:0-32630 GCA_023336035.1 Pythium plurisporium
CACGTCCGGCGGACCGAAGCTGCAGTCGCCCGGCTTGTAGCTCTTCACGTGGGTCGCCATTTGCGCGACCGCGCAGCACGAGCAGCACCATGAGACGAGGCAGTCCCCGCAGCAATTGCCTGGGATCTGGAAGCGACGACGGATACGCCGGCGCACGTACACGACGTGGAACACAAACGCGATATAGAGCGCCACGTACGACGCGAGGCCCACGGTGAAGGCAAAGTTGGCTCCGCCCGTGCGCTCGATAATAAAGTTGCCATTTGCATCCCAACGCCCCGTGTAATAGTCGTCCCCACTGGTCGGTACGATGGAGCGCACGCTGAGACTAACGACCACCAAGATGAAGAGCCAAGCGACCGTGAGTCGATAACGACCCACCGCGACCCGTGCGTAGACCTGCGCGAGCGCGACACAGGGGCAACACCATGTCATGAACAGGTTCGGCATGCAGTTGTTGCAGCAGTCGCACAGGCCGGCACTCCAGCGGCCTGTCTCAATGTGGTAGGACGTGTCTCGGGTCGATTTTTGCTTGATCGTTACCGTGCCCTGAACAAGAGCAGTATTGCCGTCGTTGGAAAGAAGATCTTCATCGGTCGTCGCTGGCTGAGCAGAGGCTGAGCTGTGGTGGCCCTGGGCGCGCACAGCTTCAGACGGCGTACTACGATATCCAACGCCGACAGGCTCATGTGGGATGGGGTGGATGGAGGCCATGGTGACCACGCTCTGATGGCGTGTGGCGTGTCTAAGAGAGAACAAGCACACATTCGATCAGAGTGTACTCCACTTCCTCAGGCTCGAGGAACGAGGACGATAGAACAGGTGGAGGTGTCGACATAACCTGCATATATTTTTAGCCTACCCACCTGTCAATCGTCGACCGTGGAGCCACATTCTTGGCTGTGAAACACCACCGTCAGCTCCCACCACTGAGCCTCGAAGCGGATAGTCAAACAAAAATGAGCAAAATGCAAATGCCTTCTATGGGAGTTCAAGGCTATCACGGATTGCTCGCGTACGCCGGCAGTACATCAGGAGTATCAAAGCTGCAGTCGCCCGGTGTGTAACTCTTGACGTGGGTCGCCATCTGTGCGATCGCGCAGCACGAGCAGCACCAGGAGACGGCGCAGTCGCAACAGCAGTTGCCTGGGATCTGGAAGCGCTGACGGATACGCCGGCGTGCGTGGAAGACGTGCATGGCAAACGCGATTTGAAGCAACGCGTACGCGGCAGAGCCCACAGTGGACGAGAGATCCAAGCCACTGGCACGCTCGATGACGAAGTTGCCATTTGCGTCGAAGCGTGCCGTATAGTCACTGCTGCCGCCTGTGGGTAAGACAAACCGCAGGCTGACGCTGACGACCGTCAAGACGAGCAATCGAGCGAGGACGACGAAGTAGCGACCCAACGCCACGCGTGCGTAGACCTGCGCGAGCGCCACACAGGGGCAACACCATGTCATGAACAGGTTCGGCACGCAGTTGTTGCAGCAGTCGCACAGCCCCGCACTCCAGCGGCCGGTCTCAATACGGTTTGCCGGGTCTTGGTCCGGTTCGTGCTTGATCGTCACGACACCGTGCAGTGGCTCAGCCAGCGGGATCGCAACCGCAGTAGTAGTGGTACCGTGAGTAGAAGGTGGGGCTCCTCCAGTCGCCGCTTGATAGTACTGGGTTGTCACTGGCTGGGTCCATGCTGCGCTAGGTGGTGGGAACTGCTCTTGGTCAGGTACCGCTCCTGGTGGCGAAGCGTCGTACCCATCGCCAGCATGTGGCATGGGGTGGACCGAGGTCATCGTGACGGTGCTGGTGCCTTGCACGTCAGAGAGTCGCGTTGTAGTTCATCTGGACAGAGGTGAAGATTGATCCTCAGAGCATAAGATTCGCTGAATTCACCAGCGATCCAAGGCTCACAGGTGAGGACGCCTGATCAGGTGAGGTGGTGCCATTCTGTCGGTACAATCTCCGATATTTTTAGTCAAAGCTACAGGTCGGGCAGCACCGTCTCGGAGCTTGCAGGACGTGGACACGGCGTCCGCTACCACCATGGATTCCTGTGCCAATCACTAACCGTCGCATCGGAGCGAGCGGCTTCACTCGTGCAATAGAGACGAGTTCCTTTGGTCGGACTTCCAACACTAAGGCATGCTTTATCACGCCCGGTTCTTGCGGTAGGAAATGCAAACGGAGAGAGCTGTTATTTCGTGGGTGGGTATTTGTATTGCCCCGCTATTGCCTGATGGCATCCTATCAAATACAACAAACTGAACAAGCGATGCAAAAGACGCTGCAGCCATCGAACAGCCAAGCGCCCCAATGAACTTGCTTAACACGGTTCACTGGATCTTTGACTGAGGTCTGCCGGGTCGTCACGACGCCATGTAGAGGTTTGTTTAGCGGAATCCCATCCGCTGTCTTGGAGCCGTTTGTTGGCAGGTCTCCTCCGGTCGTAGCTTGATGGTACTGGGTCGTCGCTTGCTGAGTTGTCCATGCTGCGCCAGGCGGTGGGTATTGCTTTCGGTAAGCGTCGTCCCCATCGCCGACATGTGGCATTGGGTGAACCGAGGTCATTGCGACCACGCCGTTGTCGTGGGTGAGAGGAATGATCCCGCGATGAGTTGCGTTGGAGGAGGATAGAAGCCGAGGGCAAATCTTTAGAAGCACTGACCGCACGCGCGATCAAAAGATCAAAGGCGAGGACGACGGATCAGATGAGGCAGCACATCCGCCAAGACGCTCTAGCAACTCGTCTAGTGGTCTGGTAGTCAGTCGGGGATCGATGGCGCGATTCCACCTGTGCGACCAGAACAAGCTGACTACTGCCGTGAACGATCGGCACGAAAAAGGCAAAGCAAATGGATTTTCTTAGAGCAGTTCCCGACCGGAATTTTCAGGATATGCTCTTTCATGAAGGGACTTAGTACGCCGGCAACACATCGGGAGCACCGAAGCTGCAGTCGCTCGCCTTGTAGCTCTTCACGTGGGTCGCCATCTGCGCGATCGCGCAGCACGAGCAGCACCACGAGACAAGGCAATCGCCGCAGCAGTTGCCTGGGATCGCGAAGCGTCCACGGATGCGGGAGCGCGCATGGAAGACGTGGCCGGCAAACGCGAATTGGATCACGACCAGAACGATCGTCAGCGCCATGGAGCCTGAGCTTGGGGGTGCAGGCTCGTAGACGAGGTTGCCATTCGTGTCGTACGAGTACGAGTAGCTGCTCGTCGTGCGTCGCGGCATGACAAACTGCAGAACGATGCCGCCGACCACCAAGATGAACAGCCGCGAGAGCACGACGTAGTAGCGAGCCAACGCGAGACGCGCGTAGATCTGCGCGAGCGCCACGCACGGGCAGCACCACGACATGAACATGTTCGGGAAGCAGTTGTTGCAGCAGTCGCACAGGCCGGCACTCCAGCGGCCCGTCTCGATGACGTTTGCTGGGTTTTGGCTTGGGGCTGGATTACTCGCCACGGGAATCGCGTACACGGGCTGCGCCATCGGGGTGGGGTAAGCCGCTCCCATCGCTGGGTTGTATGGGGCTGCCTTGCCTGTCGCGGGGTCCACCCATGCGGCGCCAGGCGCGGGAGCGTACTGCTGAGGTTGGGCGTAACCGGTCGGTGGCATACTGCCCGGAGGCGGGTAGTACGCTGGGTACTGCTGGGCGGCTTCACCTTGTAGAGGCATCGCCCCCGGTGGAGCTGCGTACGCTTGAGGTGGCATCGCACCAGGAGCTCCGGCGTACGCTGGTGCGGCAGCGTAGCCTTGCGGGGGCATGGCGCCTGGAGCAGCGACGTAACCTTGTGGGGGCATCGAGCCCGGGGCCGCGACGTAGTAGCCTCCCGGTGGGGGCTGCTGCGGGTTGTATCCTGGTGGTTGATTCCCGTAGTCCGTGTAAGTGGTGACAGGAGGCTGACCTCCGTACATTTGCGTCGGATGGATGGAGGTCATGGTGTCTGGACTGGTATTATCGGCCATGCAACAAGACTTGGACACGCGTGGACGAAACTGGAGTGATGAATGTGAAAGCGAGGTGCCCACGCGTATCGTCATAAGAGTCGATTGGCAGTGTCTCCGGCTGCTCCAAGGGTTTGGTACCGAGGACGAAAGATCAGACAGCGTGGTGGGATCGCAGTACCGGTACCCAAATATATCCATTGAACAGTTGCAGCAGAACTATCTATCCGAAGGATTCACTTCTCGAGAAACGCCGGTAGCACATCTGGTCGATGCAACGAAGCATTCCCGTGGTGGTGGATCTGGAGGTGAGCCATGGCCTGCGCGATCGCGCATGGTGTGCAGCAACAGGCAGCTGCACAATCGCTGCACTCGGTGGCAGGGATGTCGAACGTCGAGCGAATGTTACGACGGATGACCGCGACTGCAAGTGCATGGCCTCCCCACAGCACGGCCACGGGGAGAACGAGGCCTGGAAGGCGTCTCTCGTGCGTGAACTCGCCGTCCTCGCGTTCGCGTGTGGTCGGAAGAACGAAAAGCATGGAGGCTGCGGCCATGGCGAGCCAGACCCACGCTATCACGAGCACCATGCCGCCGTAGCGAGGGGCGCCCATCCGTGCAAAGAGCTGTGGCAGTGAGATACACGGACAGAAGAACGCGATGCTGCAGGTCGGGAGGTTGTCGTCGCAGCAACGAAAGAGGCCGACTCGCCATTGCGACACAGGCCGTGGTGGCACCTGCAGCATGGGGAACTCCCAGTTGATTGTCGCCACGGGCACAGCGCGACCGGCGGGGTCCTTGTGGAGTCGGAGTGGCTCGAATATGGGAGACGATAATGTCGTCGTTGGCGTCGAGATCCGACTCATGGTCGGGAGATTTGTACCACCAAAGGTGGTGTGAGGTGTGGTTGGAGAGGGAGAAATGACGAATGGGCGACTCTCTCGCGCGTCGTCCCCATGGTGGTACCCCTGGCTCTCTTGCTGGACTTGATACCAAACAGCTTGATATCCCTTGCTGCATTGGCGTGCGGTCAGTACAGTAGTATTCTCGGGGGGGGCTGTGCAGCGATGGGCTACAGGGTTGCCTCGTGGTGTATCCAGTATCGTCGTCCCATCTTCAAGGATTGCTCGAGAAATTTCCGAGTCGCGTGTGTCACAGTCAACGAGCGCCGTGGAACGGCCACTGGCTGATCGATGCTCGATAAGTGACACCGTGGAGAAGCAATCCGTTGAGGACGACGGTGATCGCGACACTTGAACGACTGTGAATCATAGAGATACGTCATCTTCCCATTCAAAATTTGGAGGGGCGAAGTGGTTAGTGGTCGTTCGTGTTCAATTGTGGAGTGTACTGCTTGTGGCCATGTCGTACCAGGCACACCGACGTCGCCTTCGTCAACCATCCGCAGAGCAATCACGCGGATTCAAGTCAGTTACAGTTTGGGAGTGGGTCTTTTGATCAGTACTGGAACGGAGGCAGCATCTCCGGGGGACCGAAGGAGCAGTCGCCGGGCGTGTAGCTTTTCACGTGGGTCGCGATTTGGGCGATCGCACAGGGACTGCAGCAACACGCGACGGCGCAGTCCTCACAG
The DNA here is from genome assembly GCA_023336035.1 of Pythium plurisporium. Classification (NCBI taxonomy): domain Eukaryota; phylum Oomycota; class Peronosporomycetes; order Pythiales; family Pythiaceae; genus Pythium; species Pythium plurisporium. The sequence goes on from JAADVY010000080.1 coordinate 5,543, forward strand.
GGAGCACCGGGGATCTGGAACCGCGTACGGATCCGCGAGCGGGTTGTTCCCAAGATGAACGCGGTCATGATCAGTGGGAACAGCACGGGAAGATTGACGATCACCGGCAGATCAAAGTCACTACCGCCCATCGAGCGAATCATAATCTCGGGCATGAGTCGAGCGATGACCGGGACGGTCCACATGCACACAAACTGCATGAGCACCGCTCCGTAGCGTGGACTCCCCAACCTTATCAGAATCTGCGCGAGCGAGATGCATGGACACACGCACGCCATCAGGCCGTTCGGGATCAAGTGGTCGCAACCGCTGAACAGACCGACGTCCCATTTCCCAGTCGTGATGCGGTTTCTCGGGTCGTTGGTTTGAGGTTGCTGTGGGATGCCCATCATCTGAGCGATGCCCGAGTAGACGCTCGCTGGCATCCCGGCGGCGAAAGCTGCAAAGCCGATACGGCTCACCAGCTCCGGTGGAACTTGACCGACGGGAACTGCATACGGATAGGGCATCCCGTAGAGTGCCCCTGGCGATGGAGCCACCGCAGCCGACGGGTATCCGGGCGGAGGCATGCCACCGTAGGGAGCGTACGTGGGCATCGCATACCCCGGCGGCGGGTACCCGGCGTGCCCTGGTGGTGGTACATATCCTTGGGCCGGAGCATATCCCTGCGGCACATTGTGCTCGCCGGTGTAGGCGTACGCACCCGGGATCCCGCCGTCGCGTGTGGTGCATACGAAGCAGTTGCAGGTGGTTGACTTGGCTGCATTCCGTTCGCTTGCGGTTGATCCGACCACGCGTGGATCTTGTCACCACTGACGTTCATGGGTAGTGCACACGCGTTCTCGTTGGTAAGGAATACTCGAACTGAGGTTTGCTCCGAGCTAAGTCTGGCTGAGGCTGGATAAGAACAATGGCTTCTTATGATGCGACGTGTTCATCAAGCGAACCCATGGACACACACACACCCACCAGCCACGCGACGGAGAAACGTTGGGAACGCTGGAAACATGATTGCGTTGCGAGATCAGGACGGCTCGGACGGGAGCACCGAGTAGTTCATTTTTGTTGGCGCAGCTGGCTCGGATCGGATGAGCGATCAAACTCGGAGAGCGACCTTACAAGTCCTCCCATCGAATCTCTGGGATCTACGGCGGCGTATCGGATAGGCACTATAATGGTGCTGGATGCTGTTGTCTGTTGCCGAGAGTCCACTGGGGGCCACCCACATCCAGAAGGCAAAGAAAGCTACGGATACCAAGACGTCAGCTTCAACTACCTTTACTACTCGATAAATCACTCAATACGGGTAATCGTACATAAGCGGCAACTAACTGAACCACCGTAAACGGCCGGGAAAAGCTTGCGAACCGTCGGGAGGGGCCACTCGCATGGAGGAAACGTTCGCAGATGCGGTGGATTCGCCGGCCGATTTAGCGCGCTTGCGTCAACGTCGCGTCGCAATCGCTGTTTAAAATCGCTTTGCGATCGTCTGATCCATCGATCGCCGGTCTCGCGATGGCGCGGCGATTTCTAGATCGTCTGCAATCGCGAGTTTTCTTTCGTCCTGTGGTGGTACTGTGGGGCGTGTGGATCATCATGCTTGCAGTAGTGGCTGCCGCGGCGCCGCCCGCGAGTGTCGCTGACGCGTGGTACGCCTCCACGCGGTGCAATGAGCTCTCGACCTCGCAGAACTGCGTAAACTACGAGCGGTGCAAGGCCACGCATCGCTGTCCACGAGGAGACGAAGGTATGTGCAACGCAAAGGCTTTTCTCTCGCCTCGGGTATTGCATGCACATGTCGCTATCGGGATTCGTGGTCTGTAGATTACGCTATTCGCGGTGCTGCTCATGAGAGCTTCACACGCCAGTTTGCCGGAGGGAACCGATCGTCCGTGCCGCTCGTGAATGACTTTGAAGACTGGAAATCCGGTACATTTGGCTGGACGATGCCGCCCACAGCTACAGCGTCGTTCACGAAATCCACGTTCGGCTGGGACACATTCGACTTTACTGTGATCAGCTCGCTCGAGCTCAAAGAAGGATACCTCGTGTTTGACACGGACAAGGCCGTGGTCTGGGGTGATGTGAATCTGCAGGGCAAGCTCGTAGAGACGCTCAGCGGCGGTACAAAGGTCGCCGTCTTCAACTTCATGACCGTCTACCTCGGCAAGGATGTCCGCGTGCGGTTCATCGGCTCGAACGCGGTAAGCATCATGAGCAGGAGCAGTATGATCATTGATACTGTGCTGGAAGCCCGTCCAGGCACTCTTGGAGGATTTCCTGGTGGTGGATTTATCGGAGTTGGTGCGCAGAACAATAACCAGAATGGGCCGGGGAGTGCAAGTGTGCGCGTGTACGTGAAGACTTTGTCGACATTCGCGACTCATATACCTGAAATCCAAGAGATCGAGACCTCTGCTGCGCCCGGGCAGAAGATCCAAGGATCGTTCGTTGTGTTCTTTGGCAACGACGGACGTCAAACCCAACAGATCCCGTACGATGCCTCAGCATACGATGTTCAGAAATATATGGAGACAGCTTTCCCAGACATTGGTGATTTGACTGTCGAGCGTGATGACACCAAGGAGCAAGTGCCAGAGATTAGTCGGCTGTGGCGAGTCACTTTTCAGACCGCTGTTGGGAATGTGCCACAGCTCCGTGTGAAGAGTTTACTGACTGGGCTTGACTCGAAGGTGGCAGTGCGAACAGTGCGCGAGGGTAATGAACTCTCAGGATCGTTCAGGCTCACGTTGTTCGGCAACATAACGAGCCCTGTCCCCTCAAATATCTCTGCTGAAGCACTTCGATTGACGCTGCTGACAAGTTTCCCTTCTCTGATTGATGCCCGTGTATCGCGTACGGATACGAACTACCAGTGCATGCAGGGATCAACTCTTCCAGATCAATCAGCAACCGGCTCTATTCAAGCAGGAGCGTCCGATGAGCTATTTCAGCCATCTCAATGGCTAGTGCCGAATAAGCGTCTTGTTGCTGAGGCTGTGGACAGCGTCAAGAACTATCCCGACAAGCCCTGCTCGAGTGGACGAGGTGCGGCAGGCGGCTTCGTATGGAAGATTCAAATGTGGACAACACAAGGGAATCGGATTGCGACCAGCCCTTCGTCCCCACAATATCTCCAAGCCGATTCGTGTGAGATTCTCTCCATTGATGCGACGGCTCTAACGGGCACGGGAGCATCTGGTGAAGTTGTCAACTCGCATTGTTTCTCACTCTCATTCGGTGGAGCAGGTGGTTCGTTTGCAAGTAAAGGAGGTGATGGTTACGCGACTCGCTTCACAACACCGAACGACTACGCTCCAACGTACTTATCTGATACACTCACAGATTTGTTGGGTGGGAGCGGAGGAGCTGGTGGTGGCCAAGAACCGATCGATGTGTTTCCAGTCGTACAGCCGACACTAGGCGGTGCTGGTGGTGGATCCATTCACCTTCGTGCACTCAATGACATTGTGATCGGTGCGAGTGGAAAAGTCACTGCGAATGGTGGAACTGGCGCCATGGGGTACACAGCTGGTGGAGGTGGTTCAGGTGGATCAATCTTTATCGAAAGTGGCGCTACCATATCACACCATGGAACAGTTGAGACCGCGGGGGGGCATGGAGGGCCAGCTTCAAATACTTCGCCAGACATTCTCTCGATGCCTGGCGGAGGGGGAAGCGGGGGTAGAGTTGCCATCTATGCTCAATCTTTCTCCACGTGGAAAGCTGGTTTGGTGGTGGCGAGTGGAGGCGCTTCACAAGACACGAAGCGATCGGGGGGCCGTGGATCCACGCGTGTTCAAGTTCGCACCAGTCTCTCATACCGAGTCGATCCTAGCGTCGGTGCAGCTGGAACCTCCAAGTCCCTTCTTGTTGCCGGTGGTGAGGACTACGAAACCGGCAGTGAAGGCGTGCTCGAACAGCCTAATCATCAAGTTGCAAGGAATGGCCCGATGTGGGTTCTCACAAGGCCAACACAGCCGGAGCGGATAACTTTTTTCGTCATGTACGACTATCTGAAGGATGGATCATCTACAGGCAATCGTGGTTCTCTCTTCGGCGTTCACGGAGTGTCCTCGTCATTGGCGCAAGCTGACAACAAGAACGAGTTCATGATCAGTGTTGGGATTGTCAATGGTGCCTTTGCACACGAGTCGAATGCATTCCATTTGCCACGTCGAGTATTTCAGCGAAAAATCCAGAAGAACCGATGGTACAAGATCGATGTATTCATCAACTGGTACAAAAGAACATATAGCATTCAATTGAACGACGTGCTGAAAGTCCGGGATGAAAGTTTCTCCGGTACCGGCATTGGTGCAATCAGCCTGAACAACTATCATTCCATGTCGACATGGTGGGACGAGATTTTCGTGGGCGAGAACTTCATCAAGGATTTCAAGTGTCCTCACTATCGAGAATCAGCAGCTGGTATCGATGGGAACGGAAACGGACATGTTGTTGTTGGGAAGCGAGTCCTGCGGAAGATTTGGTCCGAACGCCTGCGGGGACCGGGCACAACCTACCATCCGATGGTCAAGCACGAAAGCCATCTATCTCGTCGCGAAGTCTACAAGCACAATAACGGTGGGCTAATACCTTTCGACGGTGAACCTCATCGCGAGTATTTCAACGACGTCCGTGAGACAGAGACAGAGTCTGCAGATGGAAGCGGTGAGGACAATGTCAGCGTAGACGAAGAAGTTGTCCCATTCGCTGAAATGTTAACCCTCCAGGATGTAGCTCAAGACAGCACAGTCATATCACCACTTGAGACTGGAATCGACTTCGACGTTCTAGCTGAGGCAGAAACAACGGGGAAGATTCAGCCTCATGGTCCGACAACCTATTGGTACTCCGAGGTGTACAATTCATCCACTGGCTTTGGTGCGGTGGGCGCATGTTCGACTCTGGATTTTGTCGAATGGCGAAATGAAGGTATCATGTTCCACTTCGTGAACGTCACAGATCCATACGGCGATCGGTCATCTAATGTTGGTCGCATAAAGCTCCTCGTTGACCGCCCTAAGGCGCTGTTCAACAAGAAGACGCAACAATTCGTGATGTGGATGCACGTTGACAATATTACCAACACCATGGGTCTGACGGGCGTTGCTACCAGTGCTTTTCCGAATGGTCCGTTCAAGTTCCAGCGCAGCTTCTACCCTGACGCTCCTCTGGAGTCACCTGGTGGTGTCAGTATCAACGAAACTCACGATCAGACTATCGCCGTCATCGAGGATCCTGATCCATCGAAAGAAGACCGTGCCTTCCTGATCCGTACTTTCTTCAAAACAGTCGAGTACTGGCTACCGCGTTCTGTGATGGATCCACTGTGGCAAAGTGTCCAGACACGCGAGGGCAAGACCGATTTTGGTCTGAGTTACCACCGCGCGTTCTATCACGAGGGGTACGACAACCCGAACGACATTTATTTGCAGCGCTGGCGGATGGAGGACATGCCATGGCAAGTAACTTGCTGCGAACCGACCAATCCAATCAACTGCACATCCTATTTTGAGATCCCGGATGATCCGAACAAGATCTGTCCCGAAGGCATGGAGAAGACCGACATTATTGGTCAATCACAGATGAAGCCAGGAGGGCACTTGAAGTCACGATTCAAGGACCCACTAGACGATGCCAACAGTTTCTTCAAACCAAGCTCTGTGCCATCACATACCAAGTGGGGTTTTCAAGTTTATAATGTCAAGACCTGGCGGGGAAATTATTTTGATGCGCTGAGCACGAACATTACAGAGTACCTGTTCCACAGATTTGCCGGGGAGCGTCGTCGGCTCGAGATCGCGGCAGATCCACGGATCCAATACAAGTTTCCGAATGAAGAGGAGTTCATTAAGACAATCAAGACGAATGATACGGAGGTCATGGACTTGCTCTTAGGCACGCTCGGTGTTCCGATGAGCGCGATCTTCTCAGCCAAGTACTCATCATACGACCTCGACGAAATTGATCTGAACCACGATGGAAAGATTACTGCTCATGAGATCGCCGCACTGAACAGCCCGGCAACAGCTGAGAAACTTAGCACTCAACTGGTTTCGTCGTTGACAAACGATTTTGAAGCGATGAAACGTGAGCAAGCCGACATACTTGATCGAAACGGAGACGGAGAGATCACATTCACAGAATTCGAGGCGTGGATCGGGCTAGATCCAGATTTGATGTTTGACCAGTTCGACTTGGACAAGAGCGGGTACTTGGATGAGAACGAGCTTGCAAGGCTACTTTGGTACCGCCAAATCCCTCGGCTCGATTCTGCAATGATCCTTTTGGACCCGGCATTCGACGGTCGTGTCTACTACGCTCGCTTCCGAGATCAGCTCACGGGATCCCCGGACTACATGTTTGATGCGTACGACTTCGACGAGTCTGGCACGCTCACACAGGACGAAATCGATCTGGTGGTCAAAGATCTTGGAGCATTTGGCAAGCGCGAGAAATTAGAGGCTCTGAAGGACCCTTTGACGAACAGCATCAAGAAGGACGACTACATCGTGTGGCTCGCGGCGACGACCAGTCTCGTGGAGAATGCTCGAAACGAGTTAAAAATCGACAACGCAGTTCATCCCACCCGGCCAGACAGTTTGACGGGGCCGCTTCATGTCGTCGAGCGAAGGAGAGCGAAGTACGTTGCGATTAGCCAGCTCTCCAGTGATTTCTTATCGACCAAGGGCCTGCTGAAAGAGGTAGAAGGTGACTTCGAAGGCCGAGAAGCGCTGATCAACTATTTCGCGTTCGCGGAAGACCTCTTTGGCCTCCAGGACGATGACATCCAAGTCTCTGTTCCGGAGAGCGAGCGACCTGGTATTCAGCCGTATCGACTATTTCTATCGTCATCATTGCTTGGAGATCGAGCCTCGTATTGGAATGGACGACACTGGGAAGGACGCCCGTCCGCACCCAGTTTATTCACGTATGGCAAGCAATGCCAGGGATACGCTGGGAATGATCCGAGCGATGGTGGTTGCTTGCCGTGCCTCACTCGATCTCCGTTTGTCACTTCGACATACGAGCAGTACCAATCAACTGCGCGGTCCGATTTGCATTGTCAATCATACAAGGAACTCGACGCTTACATCAAGGAGTTCGATCAGCAGGTCTCCATTCAGCTCCAGTACCAACAACATTCCGCATTTGGTCCGCAGGGCTTGCAGCCGCACATGTCGCCGTGCTACAACCAAACACAGTTCTTCCCGTGTGATGTCCACAAGGTGGTCGACGGCAATGTCGCCGATAGTCTTCACAACGCGTCAGCCCGCAGCACGCGTTGGAATCTGGCGTGGGAAGATCATCCAAACAACCTCGGCTCTTCGGAGAAGATCCGCGCGGACGAGAACCAACGCATCTCACGCGGACCGTCATTTATTGAGCGTTTCCCGAATCGTGATCGTGAGCCTCGCAACGGAGACGACGTGGACGTGGATTTGACGCTGCAGCCCGACGAGTTCAACGACGTACTTGGCGGCGGACAGTAGCAAACGCAAAACCAAGTTGAAGTGACCAAATCAGACCATGCCAACCTAATTCCATGATGAACACAACCGGTACAAATACCGGTAAGTGGTGGCCAAATAACCTTAGAAACGAGGTTCAACATCTCACTTTCTTGGCGCGCACATCCCTCTCTCTCCCTTGTTCTCTCCAAAAACCGGAATTTGAAAGTTGCCTTTTGACAAGAGCCAGCGTCTAAGAACCCGCGCCATCAAGCGTCTAAACCCGCGCCAACACAACCCACTGGTCTAACCGCGTGGAGCTTTCTCTTCTTCCGCACGGCAAACTCCAAAAAGGAAAGGGAAACCAAGCGACGACCATGAGCTCGGAGTCGGAGTCGGACGTACGTATCTGCATGGAGCAGGAAGGAGGCGATTGCGTGGCGAGGGGGACTACCTGTCGCTTGGTGTTTGTAGGCGTGGGAGCCTGAGAGCCCCCTTGCGGCGCTCAAGAAGAAGCCCGCGGCCGCGAAGAAGGCGCCAGCGAAGGTCGAAAGCGAAGGCGCCGCGAAGAAAAAGGCGCCGGCGGCAAAGAAAACGGCGGCGGCGGCCAAGCCCAAGACCGCGGCACCCAAGAAAAAGAAGAAGAGCGCGTACTCGGATGAGGAGAGCGACGAGGATGACGATTTCGACATGCACGGCGACTCGGATGTCGAGATGGTCGAGACGCCGACCAAGGGCGGCACAAAGCAGTCGATTGAGCAGATCTACCAGAAGAAGACCCAGCTCGAGCACATTTTGCTGCGTCCTGATACATACAGTGCGTTCTTGCCTTGTGTGCGGGAGTGGGTGCAAATGATCCAACGCTTGGTTTCTATTTGTGCAGTTGGATCGATTGAGCCGGTGACGCAGCCGATGTGGGTGTTTGACGACAAGACCAAGAAGATGGAGATGCGCAAGATCACCTACGTAAGTGTCCGCGAGGGTATGGGTTGGGGCAAGTTTCATAACTTTGACCACACGATCATTCTTTATTGCGATTGCAGACGCCGGGTTTGTACAAGATCTTTGACGAAATCATCGTGAATGCTTGCGACAACAAGCAGCGCGACAAGAGCATGGACACATTGCGGGTGAACTTTGATGTCGAGAAGGGAGAAATCTCGGTCTGGAACAATGGCAAAGGCATTCCAGTTGTGATGCACAAGGAGCACAAGGTGTACGTTCCGGAGTTGATTTTCGGCCACTTGCTCACGGGCAGTAACTTCGATGACAACAAGAAGAAGACTGTTGGTGGTCGCAACGGCTATGGTGCAAAACTCGCTAACATCTTCTCCGAGGAATTTATTGTCGAAACAGCGGACCAAAGCACGAAGCAGAAGTACAAGCAGGTTTTCTCGAATAACATGGCGACAAAAGGAACACCGGCAATCTCTCCATGGTCGAAGAAGGACCATACTTGCATCACGTTCAAGCCAGATCTTGCCCGCTTCAAGATGACTCACCTTGACGATGACATCGTGGCGCTATTCAAGAAGCGCGTGTACGATGTGGCTGGTGTGACCGACAAGTCTTTGAAAGTTTTCTTGAATGACACGCAGATATCGATCAAGTCTTTCATCGACTATGTGGAGCTTTATAATTCCTCTCCAAGCAATGGTATCAAGGCGTCCGCTGAAGGCGAAGATAGCGACGCTGACAGTGAGAAAGCCACTGGTGGTAGCGGCGGGGGAGGAAACAAGTCTCCTGTCATCTTTGACAAACCTGATGGTCGGTGGCAAGTGGGTATCGGACTCAGTGACGATGGATTCCAGCAGATTAGTTTCGTCAATGGTATCTGCACAACGAAGGGCGGTCAACACGTCAACTATATTGCAGACCAGATTGTCGCCAAACTCGTTGCAGTTCTCAAGAAGAAGAACAAGGGTGAAGCGGTGAAGCCAAACTACATCAAGAACCACATGACTGTGTACGTCAGTGCTCTGATCGACAATCCGGCTTTTGATTCGCAGACCAAGGAAACTTTGACGACGCGTCCTCCATCATTTGGTTCAACTTATACACTCAGTGACAAGTTCCTCAAGCAAATTGAGAAAAGTGGAATGGTTGAACGCATCATCTCGTTTGCTCAATTCAAGCAGACTGCTGAGCTTCGACGGAAGGCTGGTGGTGTCAAGAAGACCAAGCTGACAGGCATCTCCAAACTTGACGATGCCAACCATGCTGGGTCTGCGAAGGGCCAGGACTGTACTCTCATTCTGACAGAAGGTGATTCGGCGAAATCATTGGCAATCAGTGGGCTCGCAGTGGTTGGGCGTGACTACTACGGTGTGTTCCCTTTGAAGGGTAAGCTGCTGAATGTACGTGAAGCCAGTCATTCCCAGATCATGAAGAACGAAGAAATTCAGAACCTCGTGAAGATCATGGGTCTGAAGTACGGTCAGACGTACACGTCTACCAAGGGCTTGCGTTATGGCCACTTGATGATCATGGCGGATCAAGATCACGATGGAAGTCATATCAAAGGTCTGGTGATCAACTTCATCCACCACTTCTGGCCATCGCTCCTACAGATCGAAGGTTTCCTGCAGGAGTTCATCACGCCCATTGTCAAATGTACCAAGGGTCGAACAACACCCAAGGTTTTTTACACAATGCCTGAATACGAGGATTGGCGAGAGATTACCAACAACGGCCGAGGATGGAATATCAAGTACTACAAGGGTCTCGGTACCAGCACCGCCCAAGAGGCAAAAGAGTACTTCTCGGATCTCCAAACCCACCAGATAGGGTTTGTGTACAACAACGACGCCGACGGTGATTCAATCGACATGGCGTTCTCGAAAAAGCGAGTTGATGAGCGCAAAGACTGGTTGCGTGGCTTTGAGCCTGGAACGCATGTCGATTACGACGTCGAGGAGATGGCTTACACTGAGTACGTACGATTATGCACACCTGCAAATACTGTGACTGATTGTCTCTTGATGCTGCAGATTCGTCAACAAGGAGTTGATTTTGTTCTCGATGGCGGATAACCTTCGCTCCATCCCCAGTATGGTTGACGGATTCAAGCCATCGCAGCGCAAAGTCTTGTTTAGTTGCTTCAAGCGCAACCTCAAGGTAGGTCAAAGGACACGACTTACCATTGCGGTAAGTTGATTGTCTGACAGCTGGTATTGTGCAGGTTGAAATCAAAGTGGCCCAGCTTGCAGGCTATGTGTCCGAACACTCTGCATACCATCACGGCGAGGCCAGTTTGCAAGGCACGATTGTGAACATGGCACAGGATTTTGTGGGAAGTAACAACATTCACCTCCTCTCACCAAACGGTCAGTTTGGTACCCGCATTCTTGGTGGTAAGGATGCAGCGTCCGCTCGTTACATCTTCACCAATCTTGAAGCATTGGCCCGACGCCTCTTTGACACTCTTGATAACGACAACCTCAAGTACCTGGACGAGGATGGTCAATCGATTGAGCCGGAGTGGTATGTTCCCATTATCCCAATGGTGCTTGTGAACGGCAGTGAAGGTATCGGCACTGGTTGGTCCAGCTCGATTCCAAACTACAACCCCCTGGATATCATTCGCAATCTCCGTCACAAGCTCAAGGACGAAGAACTCGAAGCACTTGTTCCTTGGTATCGTGGTTTCACCGGAACGATTGAGGAGAAGTTTACGGGTAAGGCGACTGACACGTTCTTGGTCCAAGGGGTGTACGAGATCCCAGATGAGAGCACGCTTGTGATCACGGAGTTGCCCGTCAAGACGTGGACTCACACATACAAACAGTTTCTGGAATCACTCCTCGAGGCCGGCACGATCAAGGATTTCCGGGAAAACCATACTGACACAACGGTTCTATTCACGATTACGATCTCCCCTGAGACCCTTCGAGACATAGTCAAGGCACCTGGTGGCGTGGTCAAGAAGTTCAAGCTTGAGACGTCCATCTCAACGTCCAACATGCACCTGTTTGATGCTGGCGGACACATCAAGAAGTACGAGACTCCGATAGAGATTCTCGAGGAGTTCTACGATATCCGCCTCGCCTACTATGAGAAACGCAAAGCCTCGATGCTCGCCAAGCTTGCGGAGCAGATCAAGATCTTGTCCAACAAGACTCGCTTCATCCTGGCCGTCGTGAATGGAAAGTTGATTATCAACAACCGCAAAAAGGATGATCTCATCCAGCAGCTCATCAAGGATGGATACGATCAGTTCGCTAACGGATCGACGAAAAAGAAGAAGGCCGAATCTGAAGACGGATCTGACGGAGAGGAAGAAGAGGACGAAGGAAACTCTAGCATTTCCGAAGCAGCGAAGGGCTACGACTATTTGCTGTCCATGAAGTTGCTGAGTTTGACCAAGGAGAGGGTGGAGAAGCTCCAAGCAGAGCTCAAGGGACGAGAAGATGAGTATCGCTCTCTTGATGCCACACCTGTCAAGGATCTTTGGATCTCTGATCTTGACAAACTAGAGCAGTTGATCATTGAGACCGAGGAACAACGTAAGCTCATCGCGACATCCGTCCCAGCCAAGAAAAAAGGCGGCGGGCGTCGCCGTGCTCCTGTGAAACGTGCGAAGAAGCGCAAGAGCAGCAGTGACGACGATAGTGACGAAGACTATGAGTTTGCATCCAAGCCGAAGGTGAAACAGCGCACGGAGACGAAGGCAGTCGTAAAAGCGAAGCCGTCAGCAGCTTCAAAATCCGCCGTGAAGAAGGAGACCGGGAAGAGCAACGGCACCACAACCACGCAGCCCATTTCAACTTTCTTCACGAAGAAAGAGGATCCTCCTGTGAAGAAGGAAAAGAGAGACGATCTCGAGGTGATGTCGCTAGCTGAACGACTTGCGCGACGCGCCCAGGCATCTCCGACAAAGGATAAATCGGTCAAAATTCCTCGGGAAATAAGCCGCCCAGCTAAGTCAGTAAGCACTGTCAACCTCGACAGCTCGGATGAAGATGACAAGAATGATCAAGATGGCGATGATGACGTGTTCGCTATAAGTTTCACCAAGAAGCCTACAGCGAAGAAGGCTGCGCCAATAAAGAAAGCACCCGTCAAAGACACTTCATCAAGCAAAGAATCCTCGACAAAACCAAAAAGTGAGTTTGTGCTCTGATCACTGAAGTGCTGGTGAGCATGATTGTACTAACTCTCTTATTTTTTTGCAGCAGCGCTCAAGAGAAAAGACAACTCAACTGCGAAGGCTCAGGCACCAGCTCAAAAGAAGCAGAAGAAGGCGGCAAGCGACTCAGAAGAAGAGGAAGACGCAGAAGTAGAGGTAGAAGAAGCTGCTCCTCGCCGAGGCGGTCGTGTGCGAGCTCGTATCACCTACACCGAGCTGTCCAGTGACGAAGAAGATGACGATGATGGTGCTAACGGTGAAGAGGACGATGACGAAGTCGTCGTTGTCGAGCCGAAGAGAGCGAAAGCTGCGTCCAAACCCAAGGCGAAAAAGCGCATCGAATCGGACGAGGATGATGAGGAAAGTGATTTTCAGATCGATGACGATGACAGCGATTAGAGGTTCAATGAGCTAGATGTTGTGACGCGTCCGACATCCGTCGGCAACTTCATGGTAGGGTAATACACAAGGGAACTTTGTGTGTGGCGATCAACAATGCAAGTGCATCTTTTAGAAGCCTTCTACTTGCAAGCACTATCACGGATGCTTGCGCCCGTTCAGCACAAGCGGCTTAAGCCGAGACGGGTCTACTTCACGGATCAGCGCACGAGCGAGTGCAACCAACGGATCAAGCAACAAGGCACCTTCAAACGCTGTCGCACCGCCAAACGCAAACGGAATCTCAGTACAGCCCATCACGAGGACTTCGGCCCCGGCGGCGATGAGCTCACGCGCAAAGCCCTGGAAGTTCTCCACGCATCGCGGGTGAATGATCGGCGCGTTGCTCTTGATGCCCCACTCGGGGTTGCTGATGGTGTCTTGCAGTTGACGCTGCGACTCGTCGCTCACTTCGACGACCGTGTATCCGAGTGGCTCGAGCAGATCGCGAAACAAGCGCTCGCTGCGTGTGCCGTCCGTGCACATCACGCCGACCGTGCGGCACGTCGGCGCGATCTCGGCCAGGAACCGCACAGTCTCCTCGAGTAAATGAAGACACTTGACGGTCTCGTGGCTACGGCAGGTGCCGTTCTCGTCAATGTCAATGAGCTTTCGGTACTCATTCCAGATCGGGTCGACGTGGAACGTGATGCACGGGATGCCGGCGACAAGCGGCACGTTCGCAGCGAGCGCCGTGGTCTTCATCATGTCGAACGTACGCGCCATCCCGTGCGCCGGGTTTTCGAGCTTCGTCGTTGGCGCCGGATCCTTGATGTACGCGAGGTACTCCATGCGGGGCGTGATGTCGGCCGAGCGCGAGACATGGCAGACGTTCAAGTGGCCCTGGTCCACGCCCTGGCTCTCCGTGTGCTTGAGGATGGTCTGGTGGAGCAGGATGCCCGCCGCGGGGCCGACGCCACCGCAGATGCCGATCATCGTAGCTGGTGGTGGGTCTTCGACTGTTGCGACCTGGGGCTCAAGCGAAAATGCCGGTGGTGAAGCTCAGCACGCCGCATGTCGTGGTGCCCGTGGTGGCAGACGTCATCAGGACAACCCCACGCCCATCACGTTTTATCTGAGTCCGTGGGAGGCAAAGACCAACACTCTACCTGATCCCATCGTTTGTGATTGGATAGAACCTGTTATGAGATCTGAGCGAATCGACACGCATGGCTTTGATTGGACAGAAACAGGCAGTGACTAAGGACGGTCCACCAATCACATGCGACAAGTCGGGTGTGCTGTCTTTTTCCTCCGCACGGCATGGCTTCGTTGAGCCTGGAACCGGAAGGATGGGCAACTGGACTGGGAAGCGGACAAAGCCCATTCACGATGAAGTGCCCAGTTCACAGTGCTTCTCCTGGGAGTCTGAGCAACGGTTCGTGTCTTTTGAACCCACACTACAGTACAGCAAACATTGCGACGATCGAGTGGGGTTTGCGAGCCCAGGATGTACAGTAAAACCATTCGCGGTCTGTTGGATGAATCGCACGTTTGGTTGAAGCGAAACATCCAAAGGATGGGTTGCAAACTTATGATATTCAGTGACTGAGACTTGAGTTTCGCTTGTCCTCTTGTTGTTGGAGGTTCGTCCAATCTGGAGACTTGGCGCATGTTCTCTTGCCGCGTGAGTCACATCAAAGACCTGCTCTCTGAATGTGAGACAGAGCCAATACGTCGTCAGTGAGATCCTCTCACCACCTCTCACCACGAGATTCAGCGTGGTTCTTCAAATGACGAGGTCTAGTGACCAACGGTAATCGAGGCAATGGAGCCTTGATGGCTTCCACCAAGTGGATGACTCGATCTTGCGATGCGGACTTGAAGTTAGGTCTCACCATACTGGTACAGTACTGGAAATGCGGGCTGAGCACACTTGTACATGCAGCGCGTCTGCGCTTCCGTAGAGGAACGAACGTCGAACCTCGTGAGAGAGCAATATAGGATGTCGTCGTGGGGTCGATGGCTGGTTGACACCAAGCTTCATCACGGGAAGGTCGCTACCACCGTTGGGTATCCGAATTGAAACTTGGCACTTGAACCCCATCGCGTCGCGTAGGGTGTGGCCAAAAATTCACTCCACGTTCACGCAGCAATGCCTCGATATAGTGGAGTTGGATCATCCCCGTCGAGGTCTTGATTTGCGACCTTCGCCGCTCCAATGCACCCAATACAGTCTCACCGAATGCGTCCACAACGTCAATACTCGCACCCGCGTCAAGCAACAGCTTTGCTGTGAGTGTATAGCCTTCACCTTGACCAAGCTTGGAAACCACTTGATGAAGCAGGAACGTTGTTCCGTTGCAAATCGGCACGTTCACATCCACACCATAGGCAAGCAGTACCCCTGCTGACTCGCAGAGTCCACGCATACAGGCTTCCTTGAAAGCTGCCTGAACCACGCCTGGAGTCGCGGCTGGGTGTGCCAAGAGGATCTCCAGCAACTCACTATTTTGGTCGTCGATCGCATAGCCAAAACATCTCGACATGGACGCCACACTCAACGGCACTTGGAACTCGCCCATCAATAGCAATGCTCCCTCGACAAGGCCGTTCTTGATCGCATACTCGAATGCTCGAATCGCACAAGCACCAAGATTGCGTGGCGCGTCAGTTGTTCGTGTGATACCCGACTTGATCATCTCTTCTACGCAGCCCATCGATCCTAATTGAGCAGCACGGACAAACAGGAGCTGCTCAGTGACTCGACTTTGCGATTCGCTTGCCTCAGCACGGAATAGGCGAAGCAAGTGAACCGAGTCCGCCTCCACTACTGCAAATCGAATCAGAGATCCTGATGTTGTCGCTCCTCGCGCCACGAGGTCAAGAGCCATGTCGTCTTGCTTTCGATGGATCGCAAGTGCCAATGCCAGTGTGCCAAACCTGCCCATCAACTCACGGTCCTGCAAGTCTGGTCGGGTCGCCAGCAAATACTTCGCAAACCGTGGATTCTGCACAAAGCACGCGATGGCGAGTAACAAGAAACTGGTCGGATCCGACAACACGGTAAGCCCCTGGCCCGTCAGGTTCCACGTCTCGATGGGCCACTTGTCGGGCAAAGCCATCCAGCGGCACTGCGTCTCATGGAGCTTCACACCGTGTGTCAGTAGGATACCCACAATCTCCTTGTCCCCATGGTACGCCGCTATGGCGAGTGCGCTCTTATCACCGTCCACTGCGGGTGTGTGCGCACTGGCACCACTTTCGAGAAGCCATTCCACGAGGACGGCGTTTCTCTCTTCGACGGCTCGTCGCACCAGTGAACACGACATTTGTGGCTTGTTGGTTCCAGTCACCACGGTCACATCTTCACTTGTGGTGGTACACACCCCCACGGGGACGGCACCACACTGCAGTAGCAGCTCACACACATTGCGTCGCCCACACGCAAACGCTGCCGAGAACGCCGTTTCGCCAGTCGCGTCGTCCACACAATGCACACACATCGCGTGCTGCTGGATCATCTCACGAAGTACCACGACATTGCCCTCTCGTGCTGCGCGTAGCATCCGCGCGCACTGCGATCGCAATTGTGTCTCGTCCGGCTGGAACAGGGATCGGCGCAGCGCATCCCCTGGCTTTTCCACTGCCGTCAGCGCGGCGTCCTGGTCCTCTTTGGAGACTTGTTGCTGCGTCACCATTTGCTTGAACAGTCTCCACATCACGCTGGTATGGCCTTTGAGCCCCGAGAGATAGAACAGCGACGCGAGCGACGAGAGTGTTCTCTCGTCGTCTCGTGCCGGCCGCGAGCCATTCACGACGTCCCCGTGGCCGTGAGAGGTCGCAGTTTCGAGCAGAAGCTCGAGTGGCTCGGTGGTCGTGCCGTCGTGAGGTGAAAGCCGCTCGATGGCGCGCGCGTCGCGCTGTTCCGCCGCGCGACGCCACGCTTCGGGCAGCAGCATGATCGGGGCGAGTGAGCGTCACGAAAACGTTCTGCAATTGGTTCGTATCGTAGGATAACGGATAGAAACACCTACTATACCAGCCAAATGTAGTAAGTTAAATTAAGGTCGTTTTATGCGACGTGTGTGACCGGTCCAACAGCGACGAGTCGTTGGCTCGCCTCGGTGCGCTGCGGATCGGGACCGCACCGTTGCTCATGCCCACGCAGCAACGCAAGCGGCGTGTCGCGTCCGCGAGCGGAATCGTGGACAAGCGCGGGGGCACCGTGGTCGAGCAGGAAGAGCACGAGCGCCGCGCCTTCCTCGTGACGAGCGGCACGCGTGAGAGCATCGCCGTCGCCGTCCAGTGGGCACGCGGCCACGTGGGCGCCGTAGGCTACGAGCAGTGAGACGGTCGGGACGCCCGTATTACAAGTACACGCGTAGAAAAGCAGTCGATCGAGCTCCTCGGTTGTGAGCCACGGCTGCTCGCAGCAATGCGAGAGCAAAAGAGCGGTGATTTGGGGATACCACCACATGCTCAGGACAGTCTCCATGCAGGTTCGAAACGCTTCCACCGTCAACGATTGCGTCGTGCGTAAAAGCAGCTCGGTCATTTCCGCATCGGCATTGCTCACCGCTTTGTGGAGAGCCGCATCAACGTGGCGCGGTCGCGTGAGCCTCTCCGTGATGAGCAACGCCGCGCTGTCGTACGCACGGCACGCGGCCGCCAGTTCCAAGAGTGACACAGTCCGTACCTCTGCGCCGTAATCCAGCGTCGCGCGTGGCGTCCACTGAAGCATCAGCTGCAGCGTCTCGACGTCGTCGTGGACGATTGAAGACTTGATCGGATAGCAGTCGCGACTCTCGCACCAAGACGGGTTCGCGAGCACACGCTCGTACCCCGACGAAACAAGTTCCCGAAGGATCGCACGCTGCCCAGTCTCTGCGGCAACACACAGCACCACAACGGCCGGTACCGAGTCTCCATCTGGGTCTCGCAGGACGTGCCGCGTCGTCAGCAAGTGACGTACCATGGCCACGTGGCGATACCAGCACGCGAGTGCGAGCACCAGCCACGCGACGCGAACACTGTCGGTGATGCTCTCGCCTTGACGGTACTGCCGATACCACAAATGCCGCGGCACGTGGCGCAATCGGATCGGCGCCCCGTGATCCAAGAGAATATCGCAGACATCGATCGCACCGAGTCGCACAGCCTCGACGAGGGGGCACGGCCCGAACGACGCGGCCGAATCGTCGAGTCCCTTACCACGTTCGGCCAACTCTTTCACGAGGGCCGCGTCGCGCCAAGTCACCGCGAGCAGCATTGGCGAATACACTCCATCCGGTCGGCGACAAGGCCCACCCAGCCACGCGCCTTGGGCTATCAGGTACTCGTACACGGGGCGTCGATGTGCGGCCAACGCCGCCGAGAAGGCCGTCTCTCCTGTGGGCTGCAGCACGGCGTCCATGTGGACACGGCCGCTCGCCAGCATCCGACGGACCGTCGTGAGATCGCCACGACGCGCGGCCTCGACAAAGTCTGCATTCTCTAGCGACGATGGCGTCACGCTCGCCACGCGCTCCATTCGCTCGTCGGTACGGAGAGAGAGAGAGGCTGGGGGATCCGGTCATGACAGTCACTCAGGATCACCACCAGGAATGAAAGTCCGAAGAGTTGCGAGCGAGCACAGCGAGGCAGAGAGAATGCGCCTAGACTTGATTGATGGGTGTGTGAGAGAGGTCGCTTGCACAATGAGTCTCGTCCCATAACGCGGGGAAAGAGGGGAATCCCGACAAGACGGGAAGTTTCTCGCTCCCGATCAACATGGCGATGACCCCGAAGGACCGGCAGGAGCCCGCGCTCTACGACTTCTTGCTACCGTCGCCATGGGAAGCAGACGAGCCCTCGCTCCGCAAGGAACTCAACATCCAACGAGCGTTGGGGCGCATCTTGAACAAGCGTGCATGGTGGGCGGCGTGGACGGCCTCGTCCCCCGACGTCCGCGCCCAGTGGGTGCAGGAAATTGAAGAGTATCTCGTTCGTCTCCACGTTGGCCAGATGCAGTCCATCTTGAGAAATGGCAGCCGGATCTTTTGGCGCGATTTCACCGTGCACATTCAACATCTCGCCGCTATACCGGTCGGTTCGACGAAACGACAGCAAGAGACCGACGTGATCGTCAACGAGATTGTCTACCGCATCCAAAACGCTGGCGACTTTGGCAATCGTGATCTGGAGGAAGAAGAAGAAGACGGTGATGAAGATGATGCCTCCGACGACTTTCGCTGCCGCTCGGCGCTCGAGAGCGGAGGCTCCAGCGACGACGATATGAGCGTCGAGGGTGAAGACGATTCGGAGGACGAGCTGATGCTGGGTGACGACGACGATTGTGTTGTCCGGATCGGTGCCGACCAGTGGATGGAGCTAATTGGGGGAAAGCAAGGTCCGATCGTCACTGAAGAAGAGATCGAAAGTGCCGCCCAGCAGAGTGGCGACAAGCCCAAGCACGTTGCAGATCCGTTTGGCCAGATCGTGTGGTTTCTCAACCTGCTCCCGTTGCGTGAGCGTCTACTGGTCCTCACGCCCGAGGAAGTGACGAAAGAATCGACTGCGCAGCTTTTCGAACTGGCGGAGCAATGCCGCGACGAAGCGAGCGTCGCACGTGCTGTCACGTTTATTCTCGAGGGACTGCGTCATGGCGTCCATTGCCCTGTGGTTGATATTCTCTGGGATGACGTGCGTTGTGTCTTGTTGGGGCATATCCAAGCGATTGGAGCACAGCTCGAAGAGGCAAAGCTCGATATCAGCACAACGCTCGACATTGTGATTCAGTACCTGGAGCTCGGCTCGACCGCTGAGCTCGCGTGTACACCAGGACCAGTTGCTCTCACATGGATGAGAGACACGAATGCCTGTCTTGAATTGACGGCCACAGTGACGAGCGAGATCGCCCGTTTGCGACACTCGGTGGCAACTAGACCAGGGGTGATGGTGCATCTCGTGGATCCATCGCTGTGCTGTCCTGTTGGTGGCGTGACCAAGCATTTTTCCGACGACCAACTCGCGATGCTTTGCTACAAGAGTCCCGTGCAACAAGTGGAGACGATGCTCGAGACACGAGCGGCATCGACAACGAAAAGCCCCCGGCCATTCGATACAGATTTCCCTAGACATTTGTGCCTGCCGTGTGAGATCCAAGTCGACGAGCAAAGTGGTTCAGCCAAGATTCTCACGTACATCAACAACCTCCACCCCGACAAGTTTGCGAATCTGTACAGTGCGATCGAACAGATCTTCTCGCGCTTTGTGCCGTTGCTGGAGAACGTTTTCTCGTCTTTGGACAAGGACGCTGATATACGCACGCTGCAGCGTCTGTACAAATACGGAGGCCACTCGCTGCCTCGTGCTCCGCGCCTCGTGCCGCGTGGTCTCTTTGATAGCGGGCGACAGCAGCTGCCGTGGCTCCGTGGCCACCAGGTTCAGGTGATTGTGAGAGTCACTGAGATCCAGTTGAACGCCGAGCACCCAGAGTTTGCGGGCGAGGACTGGCACTCGGAGGGTGTGGAAGCAGATCGTATCGCCGCAGTCGGCGTGTACTTTTTCGCCGTGGAGAATGTTACGCAGCCACGGATCGCGTTTCGCACATTTGTCAAACCTCCGTTCCATACCCCGGAGGATAACTGCACTCTCGGACTCCTCTTCGGTCTCCACGACAGGGATTTGCTCATGCAGGATCTCGGCCACGTGGACGCCGAGCCAGGCCGATGCATCGCGTTCCCCAACCGTCACCAGTCGAAGATTGAACCGTTTCGGCTTGTGGATCCGTCGAGACCAGGTACGGTCGGTATGGTGACGTTTCTGCAGCCTCGCACACACACCGGAATATGGTACCTATTCGGACTACTCGACGGCTGGTGTGCCTCCGCAGCAATCGTCCTGGATTCAGCACGCTCGTGTACCAGTCCTAGCCCAACTTGGTCTCCCAACGCCTGCGATATCGCTGATTCAGACGTGCTTGCGATCGGACGGCATGAATGTGACCGAGGCCGAGCAGTATCAAGTCCAACTTGTGAAGGAACGTCGCCAAGAAGTCAAGGAGGATAACTACCTCTGGTACCATTTCAGCAGACAAGGTAAGCTCTGCTGGACCAAGGGCTGGCGATTCTAGGGGTGTTTTAATAAGGGCATCGCAGTTTTGGTGGGTTTATCTGATATGAAGTTTGAATCACAAATACGTCAGTCGGTCTCTCAACAAACCAGCAGAGTGATGCACAAGCAGAGACGGGGACGATTGATGGCCACGAGAAATCGTCAGAGACAGGTGCTCGCCGTTTGGGTTGAACACAAGCCTTGTCCCACATGACCATGCTTCTCAACTCACTTTCCAAATTTCGCGATGGACCCGAAGCAGCTTCCCTTCATCTACCTCGCCACGTTTCGCTCGCCGTGGGATGCGAACGAGGTGTATCTCCGCGAGAACTTGAACGCCCAACGTGCGCTGGGCCTGATCCTGAACAAGCGCTTGTGGTGGACGGCTTGGGCCACTGTACCCAGTGCTCGGGAGGAGTGGCTTCGCGAAATTGAAGTGTTTCTTGTACGGCTCAACATCCGTCAAATGCTCGCAATGCTGAGTACCCAAAACACGGTTAACTGGAGTGATTTGCAGCAAGCGGTATCGACTGCTGTGGCTCTCCCCGTAGGGTCCAAGGAGCGACATGTCGCGGTGGACAAGCTCTTCAACGATATGGCGCATCGCATCCAAACCTCGGGCTTGCTTGTGGCCGCGACGCCAGGCTTTGACGTCGAATCGACCGATGATCGGTGTCGTTCAGCTATTGCGAGCGTTTGTTCGAGTGACGAGGATATGAGTGTCGAAGGTGAACACGATTCGGAGGACGATGCGATGCTGGATGACGATGATAACGTCGTGACGTTTGACGTTGCATGGCAGCAGGCTCGCGAGTGGTTCGGTTTTCGTGGGATCGACATTGGCGATGAAGATGGAGAGCGAGGCGACAACATGGATATGGAGGAGAGTGATGTGGAAGGACAAGAAGCCGAGAATCCATTTGGGCAGATCGCTTGGTTTGCTGATGTCGTTGCAAAATACGAGAAGCTCTTGCGACTCACGGACGAGGCAGCATTGCGAGGCACGTGGTGGCGTGACGTGCAGGCCAGTGAAACGACGTTGGAGCGAGCGGTGGGGCTGATTCTCGCCATGCTTCGCGCCGATGAAGACAGGGCAATCGAGACCCTACGATCGCTGGTACCAGCAGCGACTAAAGGCGAGTCTTTGGAGTTTCTATTGACGTACATCCAGGCCATTCGAGAGCTAGTCGAAGAGACAAAGCAAGACATTTCCACGACGCTTGGCATTATCGTGCAGCATCTCGAGTTGGATTCCACCAATGCCAATCGCTGCGTGCACACGCCCGGACCAGCGCCACTGACCTGGATGAGTGACACGAGTGTGGCTTCCGACCTGCAGACCAAGATTTGCTCGGAAATCTCGACGTTGCGAGAGTCTGTGTCCGACAAGGCCGGCCCACACGATCGAATGGTGCATCTCGTGGATCCTTCGCTGTACTGCTGTATCGTGAACGTTACCCCTTGCGTCGCGCCCACCATTCTGTCGCCCATTCTGTACGACAGTCCTGCGTTTCAAATGCATGAGATACTGCGAGCCAAGGCGACAACGAGAGTTGCAAAGTCACCTTTCCACGAGAGTTTTTTGCAGTGGCTCCCATGTGAACTCCAAGTTGACGAGAACAGCGCCGTCGCCAAGATTTGCACCTACATCAACAATCTGCATCCGTACAAGTTTGCCAGCCTGTACGACTCGATTGAGTGCATCGTCACGCAGCTTGTGCCGCAATTGGAGACGGTGCTCTCTTCTCTTGATCGAGAGGCTGACGAGCGCACGCTCGAGGGCGTGTACGAGCAGTGCAATCGTACGCTACCGCGTGCACCGCGTCTGGTGCCTCGCGGACTCTTTCATGGCCGCCAGCCGTTCCATTGGCTGCGTGGCCGGCAGTGTCAGGTGGTGATTCGAATCAGCGAGGTGCAGTTGACGCGTGAGCACCCTGTGTATGGCGGCGACAAGTGGCACTCGGAAGGCAGCGACTACGAGGAGATTATCGCGACGGGTGTGTACTTTTACGCTGTGGTGAATGTAGTCGACCCGAAACTGTCGTTCCGCACGTTTGTCAAGTACCCGTTCCACTCTCCGGAGGATGCGGTCACGCTCGGCCTCGTGTATGGCCTACAAAGCAATGACCTTCTGATGCAAGAACTGGGCTCTGTCACAGCACAAGAAGGACGGTGTGTGGTGTTTCCCAACATCCATCAGTACAAGCTGGACCGGTGCCGACTTGAGGATCCGTCGAGACCTGGTATCGTGGGCATGGTGACGTTTATGCTCGTGAGCAAAAGGCAAAACCTGACGTCGATTGTCTCGACGGCGGTCGTGCCGCCTCAGCAACCCGCTGGATCCGAGCAGCCCGCGCTCCGCTCTTGATGCAACTTGGATTGCCCAAGGCGATTGTGTCGTTGATCCAGACGTTTGTGCGTGAGGGCATGGACCCCGTCAAGGCGGAAATGTACCGGGAGCAGCACGTGCAAGAACGCGTGCCGAGGGTGGAGAATGACCATTACCACTGGTTTCATCAGAGCCAGCAGAGCCACTACTATTGGACTACTGGCAAACGCCTTTATTGAGCCCGACCGATGCAAGATGATTACTGCGCAGAGGTTATGCCTCGTGCTACAAAATCCTGGCGGCAAGCTCGAAAAGATGAGGTTACCCTACGGCGCATGCATCGAATTCTTTGTAATGAGAGAATAACGCACAACTCAACATCGTTTGGTTTGCCGATGAGGTCAGGTGGCTCACACGTGCGTATCGTAGGCCGGGAGCTCATCGGGCGGGCCAAAGTCACACGCACGCGGCTTGTAGCTCTTCACGTGGGTCGCCATTTGCGCGAGCGAGCAGCACGAGCAGCACCACGAGACGAACAAATCCTCGATACAGGTTCCAGGGAGCTCAAATGCCTGACGGACCTTGGTGCGCAGCTGCCAGAATGCAACGACTGTCACGATGCTGAGCAGGAACGCAATGTACCCCCACACGTTCATGCGGAAGCTCGCCTCTTCGTCGTCGTAGTTCGTGTCGGTCGAGACTGTCTTCATGAGACCGTATAGGATGCACTCGAGAACGATCAGCGTACCGAACACGACAAGTGCAGTGAGGTAGTTGAAGCCGAGCCGTGCGGCGATTTGCGCGGCTGAGACGCACGGGCAGAACGTCGCCATGAAGCAGTTGGGCACGCAAACGTCAAAGCAGTTGAAGAGCCCCGTGGACCACGCGCCGATCGGGATGTGAGCCGTTTGTTCTTGCTGAAGCTCGTACACGGCGACGGGCGTGGTGGGGGTGACGGGCTCGTTTCTCCCGTTGGTGATGGTCTTGCCTGGTGGCGGGTGGGGCGAGACGATTGCGTTGTATGCCGCCTTGGGCACGTCGTCTGCACGGTCTTCATGGGCATTGCCCCTCAAAGTGAGTTTTTTGAGTAGCTGGCTGGGCAGCATGGTCGCTCGCGGGCAATTGGAGAAGTGACGGAGTGCTCGACGCTCGTGCGAGAAATGAACCCGCTCCCGGGAGCGGATCTGCTCTGTTTTTTCCCAGCGTTCTCGATCGGGCGCGCTCCATGCCGTAAGGAGAGCGGCTGGGTGGATTTGTTTGGGTATCAGAAAGTGGAAAACTTGTGGATGCTCCAACTGGGGCAGCAGCAGCCATGCATGCGGTTGAGATCTGGGAGAGAAGCCTTGTTGGAATCGCTTACGGTAGTAGGCGACTACGTCAATGTCCTTCCGTTGAGAGTGGATATTGAAGCCACATGTACTATGATACCAGCCCAGGTAGTTGTGGATGTCTAGCGATTTTGGGAGAGAGCTCATCACGCGACGTGCGTTCCGAAACACTGAGTATTACTAGCTGGAGATGAACGCGGACTTTTGCTGTGGATGTCGGCTGTTCTGTCATCTCGAAGGTGTTCGTATGAGTACCCAACTATCTCTTCCGGGTCGGTCCGATTGAGAGTACTACTCGGTTTGGCATGGGTTTAGACAAGAACCACCAACCCACCACTCAAGATCAAGAAAATGTATTTTGGACTGGTAGAAAGCTACCAGAGTCACGACACGATACACTACACGGTACGCCTGAGCACGTGAGCCGGCAAAAGAGTTTTACTCCTGCTCGGCGTAAGCCGCAAGCTCATCGGGCGGGCCAAAGTCGCACGAGTGCGGCTTGTAGCTCTTCACGTGGGTCGCCATCTGTGCGATCGAGCAGCACGAGCAGCACCACGAGACGAAAAAGTCCTCGACACAGCTGCCGGGCAGTTGGAAACGCTCACGGACCTTGGTGCGCAGCTGCCAGAACGCGATGAAGATCGCGATGCTGAGCAGGAACGCGATGTACCCCCAGAACGACAGACGGCTGGACGACACCTCGTACGAGTACATGCGGGTGCCTGTGAGCGGGTCGTACTTGTACGAACTCTCCACGGTCGTCGAGCGTGCGGTCGCGCTCATGAGCCCGTACATGATGTACTCGAGTCCGACGGCGACGCCGAATGCGATGAGCACGGTCTGGTATTTGAAGCCAAGCCGCGTGGCGATCTGCGCGACCGAGATGCACGGGCAGAACGTCGCCATGAGGCAGTTGGGCACGCAAAAGTCGAAGCAGTTGAAGAGCCCCGTGGACCACTTGCCGGTCTCGATGAGCGGGCTGCTCTCGCCTTCAGGCACGTCGATTGCGACGGCGATGAGCTTGGTGGGCTCGTCGGCTCCCGTGGTGCTCGACTTGCCGAGGTCGGAGAGCGGCGAGGCGACCACCGCGTAGTCGGCCTTGGGCTCCGAGGTGGCACTGCGTTCGATGTTGTCGGTCATCACTGTCGTGTTGTGGCGTTGAGGGAGGGAAGCTGGTGGCTTGGGCCGCTCGAAGGGCGAGTTGAGAAGTGAGCGGCGGAGAGGCTGAGCTGTTGGGACGAAGGCATAAGAGGAAGCGGACGCAGGTGCTCTCCAAACAAACCGACGGAAAGACCACGCGACGCGTCACTTTCTCGTGTGGGTAGAAGAGCAGAAGCCGTTGCAGCGACGCCAGCCGGCGAGCGCGTGCACCCACTCGCGAGAAGAGATCAGGTGCGAGTGCCAGAAGTGGTCAGCGCAGGTAGCCACTCGAGATAATGTAAAACAGTATACACTTGTTCACATACTCTGATAAAAACTAAACGATCATGTGTATGTTGAAGTTAAACATACTGATTTAAATGCACAACATCACCATTTGGCAAATGGCTTCTTTTTCGCGATCTGGTCGCATAATGAAACGACTGACCAAGCAGGTTCAGCTGGCTTCGCACAGACCGCCAGATTGCAAGCTACAGAGCCCTAGCCAGCATGGGAGGAGCGGCGCCAGGCGCGAATGGGGCGAACAGATCGATTGCCGGGTCTCTCTCTTGCAACGTGGAGTGGGATGCTGCAGATTGGCTTCATCGGAAGCCAATTTCGTAGCCACACCTCTCTGTATAGAGATGCGTATGCTAAGCTCGATTACCAAGCCTCCCCTTCTCATCTCTTTAGTCGATGGCTCTTCACAACTGGACGGCTATGTAAGAGGTTGTGTGATGTACTGGTTGAAGATAATAAGGGTGAGGCAGGTTTGCAGACAATGGTGAGTTTGGACTTCGTATCCGCCACAAGAGAGAATCACGACATGGCGTTCGGTCCCCTCACGCCCGGCAATATGCATCCGCACGGAGCTGTCTTCACCACGATTCTCTGTAGTGAAAGCGGGTCGTAGCGATATACTAGTAGCACGCAGTGGCTCAACACGCTATGCCAAAATGAATGATTGATGCAAGATTCAATGCTATGCACCACACACACACACACAAAGCCTACTTACTCCGTATTGTAAGCTGGCAACTCATCAGGAGGTCCAAAGTCGCACGCGCGGGCCTTGTAGCTCTTCACGTGCGTCGCCATCTGCGCGAGCGCACAGCACGAGCAGCAGAACGACACGAAAAAGTCCTCGACACAGCTACCAGGGAGCTCAAATGCCTGGCGGACTTTGGTGCGGAGCTGCCAAAAGCAGATGAAGATCACGATACTGAGCAAG
>JAADVY010000081.1:0-32599 GCA_023336035.1 Pythium plurisporium
AGTTCCTCGCGGCATGGGGTACCGAGGAAGTCAACGATGATGGTGATGCATTCAACATGCAGGAGTTTGACGATTGCCTCGACGAGATCAGCGTCCTCCATGAGGAATAAAAGTCTCTTTCCCGAATACAGTCCGTTTTCTCAAATCATTGCTGGTACTATTATTTAGAAGACCGGTCTTTATTGGGTCATTTCCGTTACTTATGTACGTCGTAGAGAGACCATCACTCTCGTGGGTTGCCCAACCATCCTTGTCATCCAGATCCAATCCAGAAGTAATTTACATCGCAGTACCGCGGTACAGTGAGTGAGAGGACACAGAAGCACTGCCCACGGGACGAGGTCGCAGCTCGTCTGCCACGTAGCTGACGTGTAGATACGGCAGTCGAGTTGGATTGAAGTTGTAGTTGGAACGCCTTCACGAGTAACCAGGTACAGTAACCGGGTCCATTGGGTCCACGAGCGTCCACCCTGTCCGACGACTTGATGAGCGTCAAGACCTTCAAATCGAGCAAGGCTTGATTATCTGACCCCACACGAACTGTGTTGGCACACGTCGCAGAAAGCACTCCTCCCAATTACATGAGCGAGTTTCCTCGTAGTAGACATCGTCCTGTTGCCGCGGACCGTCAGCTCCATTTATCGTTGGGCTTGCACGTCGACAACATCACCGCATCCCGCCATTTATTGGGGGTCTGACATCCTTTCACATCGGCGAGTGCGACACGACGGGCGACGAGCATAGAACTCGACTCCTATTGTTCTACGTATGCGTGTTGGGCGACACTGCGTGCGCTCTGTGTTGTGTCGTTTTCCTCTGTGCCCACTCGGAGCGTGCCGTGTCCGAGCTCACTCAGACGAAATCGAATACAAACACAGAGCCCGTTGCTTCTAAATCACAGATAGGACCAGGCCTCCTGTGTCGGACACAGTATCTGTCTGTGCCTGGGGCTCCCCCCCCCAAACTCCGCTACGCTCGTTCTCCGCTCGCTCCGCCATGGACAGACTACAATTTCACGGGCGCAGCTCACAACAACTCAAGATGCAGGTAGCGTAGTGACGCGCGTTCTCCTCCTTCCCCCTTGTTCTCCTCTAATCTGTGGGTTTAAACTCTTCACAGTACACGTCGTCAAACCTTCCGACAAATCCAATGAACCTTCTCTTCCCGGGCATTCTCGGTGGTGGGGTCCGATCTTTCTCACAGAGCGCCACCGATCGGAACGTCGAGCAGCTCAAGCGCGAAGTCGAGCAGCTTCGTGAAAAGGTCAAGGACTCGGCCCAGAACGCCACGGAGACGGTCAAGAACAAGGCACAGGATGCCAAGGACACCATGAAGAACAAGGCGCAGGACGGAGCGCAGAACCTCAAGCAGGGCCAGCAGTACGTGGCCGACAAGGCCGGCGAGATGCAAGACGCCGCGACGGACAAGGCCAACGAATGGGGCCAGGCGTCCCGCGACAAGGCCGCCGAGATGCAAGACGCGGCCAAGGAGAAGTTCCCGGAGGCGGCCCGCAACGTGCAGGACAAGGCCCAGGAGTGGGGGGAGGCGACCCGCGAGAAGGCGGCCGAGCTGCAGGAAGCTGCCAAGGAGAAGCTCCCGGAAGTGGCCCGCGCCGTGCAGGACAGGGCATACGAGTTGGGCCAGGCCTCCCGCGAGAAGGCCACCGACATGCAGGCCGCCGCGAAAGAAAAGCTTGCCGACGTGGCCCACGGCGTGCAGGACAAGGCGCACACGCTGGGCCAGGCGTCCCGCGACAAGGCCGCCTCGATGAGTACCCAGGCCGGGCAGACGCTCCGCGCGTCGGTCCACAGCGGTGCGCAAAAGCTACGCGAGTCGTCGTCGCAAGTCGCGGAGGCGCTGGACCCGCGCCGCGCGCAGCGGACGCGCAACCGCAATTTGCTGGTGGTCGGTGTCGCGGCGCTCGCGGTCTACGGCTTCGCGTCGGCGACGAGCAAGCGCGCCAAGGCCCAGGAAGAGATCACGAGCCGAGAGACGCGACGCACCGCGAACCGCGACGAGCTCAAGCCCCGCGAGGAGATGACGTCCCGTGCGCCGCGACGCAACACGGACGAGTAATTAGGGTCGCTTCTCCGAGAAAAGATCTCGGCCAAACACACACACAAAATTGCAATCTTACCACTTTATATCTGAAAAATACACGCTTCCTACTAAATCCGCTCTGGGTTGAATCCCCCGTCACTATTGCGAGGGACAGACGGCACGCTCTCTGTGCCAGATCCGATCCTCGCAATCAGGACCATCACTCTCACAAGCAGAGCGAGCCGCTCTCGTCCATCGACCAGCTCACCTTCCAGCATCCGCACCACCGTCATTTTTGCCGTTGGGATTCTTTGCCCACCGTCGCCCGCAAGCACCACCTGCATCCCCACGTTTTAATTACCATGTTCGGAGGCTTCGGAGGCCGCCGCAGCGCGCCGCAAGAGGCCGACAACTCGGCGCCGCAGCAGCCGCAGACGCTCGCGCCGCAGCAGAAGACGCAGCAGGCGCAGGCGGGGCCCGGCGGCTACTCGTTCGATCCGTCGGGACTTGAGCGGGCCGCCAAAGCCGCGCGTGAGCTCGAGAACTCGCGCCATGCGAAGGAGGCGTTCCAGATCGCCAAGGAGACCGAGCGCACCAAACAGATGGAGCAGCAGGCCAAGATCAAGGAGAACGAGGCGCTCTACAAGCAGTATGAGATCGTGCGCGTGCAGAAAGAGGGCGAGGAACGCCGCAAGACGCTCGAGGAGGAGACGCGCCAGAACCAGCAGCGCGCGCAGTACCAGGACCAGCTCAAGCGTAAGCAGTACGCGGACCAGCTCGCCGCGCAAAAGTACATGAAGGAGCAGGAGCTCAAGAAGCAGGAGGAGATGATCGCGCGCCAGGAGGCCTCGCGACGCAAGACGCTCGACTACGAGGCCGAGCTGCGTCAGAAGACCGAGCTCGCCCGTGTCGCCGCGGAGGTCGAGGGCCGCATCAAGCAGGAGCGTCTCAACCACGATCTCCACTTGGAAGAGGCCCGTGTGCGTGCCAAGGAGTACCGTGAGACTGTCATGGAGGGTATCAAGCTCGCCGGTGCGACGGTCGGCGCCGGTGTCATGTCGTTTGTCGACGATAAGGAGAAGCTCACGGCCACGGTCGCGTCGCTGTCGGCGCTCGCGCTTGGTATCTACACGGCTAAGACCTCCACGGGCGTGGCCGGCAAGTACATCGAAGCGCGTCTCGGTAAACCGTCGCTGGTGCGTGAGACCTCACGCCGCTCGGTCGCTCAGGTCGTGGCGAACCCGATCCCGTCGATCAAGCGTGTGCTGCGCCTTCAGAAGCCGCAGGACGCGCTTGAGGGCGTCGTGCTCGAGCCCAAGCTCGACGCGCGTCTCCGCAGCGTCGCTGTCTCGACGTTCAACACCAAGAAGAACCGTGCGCCGTTCCGCCACTTGCTGCTCCACGGTCCGCCCGGTACGGGTAAGACGCTTTTCGCCAAGGCGCTCGCACGCCACTCGGGCCTCGAGTACGCGATTCTCACGGGTGGTGACGTCGCGCCGCTCGGCCGCGAGGGAGTCACGGAGATCCACAAGCTCTTTGACTGGGCCTCGCACTCTCGTCGCGGTCTGTTGCTGTTTGTCGATGAGGCCGATGCGTTTTTGCAGAAGCGAAGCAACGCCGTCATGAGTGAGGACATGCGGAACGCGCTCAACGCGTTCCTCTACCGCACGGGTGAGGCCAGCGACAAGTTTATGATCGTGTTCGCGTCCAACCAGCCGGAGCAGTTTGATTGGGCGATCAACGATCGTATCGATGAGATGGTCGAGTTTGCGCTGCCGGGCCACGCCGAGCGCGTGCGCATGCTCAAGCAGTACGTGCACAAGTACCTCGTGGCGCCGGCCAACGCCAAGTCCAAGAAGATCTACGTCGAGGACGACATCACGGAGGAAGTGTACGAGCAGGTCGCGACGCGTATTGATGGCTTCTCGGGTCGTGAGATCTCCAAGCTCGTGATCGCGTTCCAGGCCTCGGCCTACGGCTCGTCCACGTCGGTGTTCACGAAGGAGATGCTCGAGGACGTGCTGTCAAACCACCTCACGGCCCACAAGCAGAAGGAGGCGTGGAAGCACTACGCGCTGCCCACGAGCGACGGCAAGCACCCGAACTTGGACGTCGCCGGGCTCGTGCGCGACTAGAGTGGGCCACGTGAGCGGGGCCAATCGCCCCCTTTCGTGTGTCTCTCTATTCCCACCCCAACCACCACCATTTTAGATAGTTAGTTCCTGGTTTGTGGGCGCTACGTCTGGAGAACACAACACCGTCATTTTGCATTTGCCCCATCTTCTCTCTCTCTCTCTCTCTCTCTGTCGGCAATGCGATCTTTCACACGTCGCAGATTGGAAGACGATACAAACGTGGAAATTGTCGGTTCGTATCCGTTTGTATCACCTGGAGCTCCCCCGTCATCTTTTCGAGAAGCTCATCAAGATCCCCACCCAAAGAGGAGCGAGACGCAAGAACATGCTGGTCCGCGTGCGCTCCAAGAACGGCATCTGGCGCGTGCCGGAGCTGTCGCCGACGTCCACAGTCGCCGACATCAAGCGCTGGATCGAGCGCGAGCACGCGATCGCGTTCGGTGGGCAAATCCTCTCGCTCGATCTCGCGCACGAGCGCGTCGCCCGCGATGCCCAGACGCTGCAGGAGCTCGGTCTCTCGCATGGCGACATGGTGTACATGGAGTACGACGGCGATCTCATCAGCACGAGTGGTCGCGTGGGCCGCAAGATCGCGGCCGACGGCACGCTCACGCATGTCACGTACCACGACCGCGTGGACAAGAACTCGTTTCGCCCGGGACTCAAGGCGCTGCGCGATATGAAAATGCACTGGACGCTCGGCGAGTTCATGCGCATGGACGCGCAGTTCGAGTACAAGATCAGCGCGCAGAAAAGTGCCCACGTGGCCAAGGTCGTGCTGGACGGCGCGAGCTGTAACGACTTTCAGAGTTACCTGCGGCAGTTTGCGTTCCAGCAGTCGCGCTGCGGGTGGCTCTACGGCTCGGTGGACGACGCGACCAAGCAAGTGACAGTGGATTTTATCTACGAGCCACCTCAGGAGGGGGATGCATTCGGGTTTGAAGTGTTTGACGACCCGCTCGCGGACAAAGTGGACGCGGTCGCCGAGGCGTTGGGCCGGGACAAGGTCGGGTGGATCTTTTCGCACCCGCCCCGGGAAGACGAGAGCTTTCACTTTTCGTCGCGCGAGGTGATGCTCGCGGCGCAGCTGCAGGCCGACGCCGGTGGCAAGGGCTCGCTGTTTGTATCGCTCAAGGTGACGCTGGACAAGGAAGGCCAGGCCGCATTCGAGGCGTTCCAGATGAGCGATCTGTGCGTGGAGATGTACAGTGCCGGTGCGCTGGAGATCAACGAGGCCGACCCCAAGACGTGCGGTGTCCACCCGACGTTCACGGCGTTGGTGGAGATGAAAGAGGCCCGCGAGATCGACAACAACTTTTTCCTCTGCGTCGTGCCCGTGTCGATGCACGAGTCGGGGCTGCACTGCGACTTCCCCAAGCTCAACCGCGAGGGCAACGCACGCACGCGTCAGGCGCTCAAGCAGCAGCTCACCAAGTACCGGAATGAAGAGTACGTCAAGCGTATCAGCGATTTCCAGCTGCTCGTGTTCCTCGCCGACTTTCTGGACGCCAAGACCGACATCCCGACGATCTGCCAGAGCGTGCGCGACCCGAGTATCCCGCTCGACTCGGGCTACCCACTGCTGATCGACTCGGTCGCTGGAAACCACTAACCGCAAGAGAGGCAGAATACAGACCCCCCACTTATTTGAGACCGTCGAGCATAGTACGGATGCCTTATTCAACGAGGAGACAGAAGAAAGAGCTGTTGAAGTGGGATTTTTGGTGGAATCAGAGGAGACGTGCGTTTCGTATGCATTCACACGCAGGAAAGTGCCGTTCTTCCTGCAACGGCAGCGAGAAAAGAGAAGCCGCGCTCACATTCAGAACCGACGGGGCTCAACCATGCGGAAAATAGAAGGGACAGATTGAGTGGGTTGCGATTGGATTGGTTGAAATAATGGTAAAAGAACCTCTTGCTGCGATCGGATTGGTCAATGAGGAGTTCAGCTTGTCAATGGGCAGGAGAGAGAGAGAGACCAGTGGATCAGAAGACATCCCTAATTGCCTGTGTGGGGGGGGCGTCCGCGAGGCGGCCATTCTTGCAACGGCGGCACACAGCAGACACACACCTACCCGACTATTAGACCATGGTGAGCACCAAGTGGGGGGACAAGTCCAACGTCGTGGATCTCGTGCTGGTCGGCGGCGCGCTGCTCGCGGCGCTCGCGTTTCTCCGTGTGCGCTCGCAGCACTTGCGCAACGCCGGCGCCGTGCCGCACCACAAGACGGCGGACGCGCGCGAGCTCGCGCTGGTCAAAAACATTGTCTACATCAACAACAGCGTCGAGCCCAAGCAGCAATTCCGCTTTGTGCGGCAGCCCCGTGCCGGGGAAGACACGGGCATTCTCGTGGTCGGCGTGTGCGGCGGCTCGGGCTCGGGCAAGACCACGCTGTCGCGTGCCATCATTGACGAGTTTGGCGCCGACCGCGTGACGTACCTCTCGCACGACTACTACTACAAGGATCTCGGCCACCTCAGCATGGCCGAGCGGGCCGAGCACAACTTTGACCACCCGGACTCGCTCGAGACCGAGCTGCTCGTCGAGCACGTCAAGCAGCTGCGTGCCGGCAAGACCGTGCAGGTGCCCGAGTACGATTTCAGCACGCACTCGCGGTGTCCGCAGACCCGCGAGATGAAGCCCAACAGCGTGATCCTCGTGGAGGGTATCCTGATCTTTGCCGACGGTCCGCTGGCCGAGCTCATGGATATTAAGATCTTTGTCGAGACGGCTGCGGACATTCGTCTCGTGCGTCGCATGCAGCGTGACATTGAAGAGCGTGGCCGTACGGCGCAGTCGGTCATGGCGCAGTACATGAAGACCGTGCGGCCCATGCACATGATGTTTGTCGAGCAGTCCAAGCGTGTCGCCGACATCATCATCCCGCACGGTGTCAACTCGGTCGCGCTTGACATGATCCTCTCGCGTCTCCACAGCTTCACGTTGACCAGCACGAGCTCGGCCAGCAGCAGCGCCGACGAAAGCGAAGACGCACAGCACGTGGAGGCAGCCAAATAAGGTGGGGCAAATAAAGTAACATTCTGGATAACACAAGGAATGGGGAGGGGAGGGGAGCGACGAGAAGGAGACAGGCCTACGGGGACCCGAGCTGACGGTAGCCTTGGTCATCCATGCCTTCCTCTTCGTGACGTGCGGGCGTCATGGGCGTGTCCCACATCGGGTCCGCGCAGCGACAGCCACGCAAGTTGCCACAGTCGCAGGCGGACAGCAGCCGCACACGTTGAGGATCCTCGGCGTCGACGAATGCGGCACTGGCGACGCGAACGCCTTCCGTGTGGGATGCACGGACGGTCATGGGGTCTAACGAGCGAGGGCACGGCCGATGGAGCACTTGGTGGGGGTGGAGAGTCATTGAATGGACGGTCGGAACCGAGAAGACACTCGCGAGCGTGGCGAGTGCGCCGACAAAAAGCTGCAAACGATGCATGATTTGTGGGGGTCACGCCGTTGAAATGCGACTGAGCGAGAGTGGAGACCTTGTCGTCGAAGAAACACGGGGACTGCTTGAGACAGACGACGCCACGTTGGTGTGCCGTGGCGCCACGTCGCCCATCAAGAAGAAACTAGACATGGGTTGGCTCTTTCAATTTGGCTTGATTCAGTATCCTAGATGGAAAAAATAGCCACCCAGGAGAGTACGTCTTGATTGTCTGTCTACACACGGGCGACGACGGCTTGGAGCTCTTCGGTCGTGCACACGTGGAAGCCCTTGGCGGGCGTGACGATCGCCAACTCGACGTTGGTGCTCGTGAGCTTTTCCTGCATGTGCTGCTTGAGCGCCGCGATCGCAAGCGTCTCGGCCTCCTGCAGCGTCAGCGCGTCCGTGTAGCTCTCCTTGAGGTTGTTGAGGGCCCCCTCGGAGCCCGAGCCGATCGCGTGGGCCTTGACCGGGTAGTACGTGCCCGACGGGTCGGCAAAGAAAAGCTGCGGTCCCTTGTCGTCCGTGCCGGCGAGCAGCAGCGCCACACCAAACGGACGGCTCTACATTGGGTACAAACCCATTAGTTTCCCCATGCATACCAAGTCCTTGTTGGGTTTTCGTACCATCTTTTGCTTGTGGTTGTTTTCGTCCTGGCCCTCGCCAAAGCTCAGTGCGAGATCACTCACGGCCTGCATCAGCGCCTGCACGCGGACTTTTTCATTGTACGAGAACCAGTGGTTCGTGGCTTCGATCCGCGCGTGGCCAATCAGCGTCTGTGCGTCCGAAGTGATGCCGCTCATGGCCGCGCCAATGTGGCGGTCAATCTCCATGATCTTTTCAATGCTGTGATGGGGGGAGAAAAAAAACGCCATCAGTTCCCAACGCTTTCTCCCCGAATCGAGTGGGGTGTGGTCCACGCACCTGCCGGGCTCGAGCAACGGCGACGAGAGACGCTTCTCGACAGCGAGCACGACACCTTCGTTGGTGCGGATGCCAATGGCCGTCGTACCGAGCTACATCGAGACCCAAAAAGAATCCAGCGTCTTCCCCGTGAGATAAACGGAATCCAGAGATCGAGAGGAGGTTTTCCCATACCTTGATGGCTTCAATAGCGTATTCGACCTGGTGGAGACGACCCTCCGGGTTGAACGTGTTGGCTCCGCGATCGTAGTCCGAGCTAATGAGAGAGAAACACCAAAAATGAGCAATCCGGATCCATAGTGTTCTCCTCTCTATCTCGCATCCCTCGAGCGGAGAACAAAAAGATACAGCTGCATAGAGCAAGCGCGAGTGGAGAATAGAGAGGAGAGCAAGAAAGTGAGCGGAGGGGACGGCCACGTACTTGTTCTGGAACATGGTGGAGATAGCGGGCAGGCGGTGGGTAGCAGTGGGGGATCGTAGCCTTGCTTCTTTGGATTCCGCTCCCTTCCACGGCGGATATCTTCAAAGCGCAACTGTATACGACAGAATAAACCTACAAGCGATGTTCACGGTACAGTAAGTCACTCTATAGCGGATGTCACTGAGTGAGTGAGTGTATTACGTATGACGCGTTGGTCTTATCCTAGACTAGACTAGAGAGTTGCCCTCTAGCATCTATTCTGCAACCTTCGCAGACGTCGAGCTTCTCTACCGCAGGGATGTCGACTGCGGATTACCTTGTGGGTGCACGTTTCCAATTATCTGTCGCGTGAATGTTCTCCAAACTTGTCGGTCCCGCGCGATGATTCTCAGCCATGCCAAGTGCGACGCCGTCGTAAGTCCGTGATTGTCGTGGGTCTGCTTGAGGTCGTCGTCGAGTACACGGGGCAATGTGATGCGAGGGCGCCAGGGCCAGCGGTTCAAACTGGGTTCGAAGTACTGGTCCATGTAGACGTTCGCGGGTATGGCTCGTGGGCGTCGAAGGATGTGACCGAATAGCCGCCAGCGGTTTACCTTGATGGTCTGGGAGATGGCCCGCGCATTGCAGCGTCGGTATAGCGCCTGTGTCGAGATGTGTTGCGGGTACCGAATGCCGAGCACGGTTCGAAGCTGCCTGCGGTGGAAGCTGTCGAGGCTGGCGAGTTGTGCAGCGGTAAGCGCCCACGTCCCGGAGTTATACAGGAGGACCGGACGGACGTAGCAGTTGTAGAGTCGAATACGCGTGGCTTCAGATATTTTCTGTGGTCGTATCCAGATCGTCCACAGGCGACGTAGGGCGAGCGATGCCAACGCCTTGCGGCGTGACACGTCCTCAGAGTCGCCGAGGGCAGAACCGAGCTTGACTGTGCTTCTCCAAGCGCGGTCAAGTGCATCTTCAGTCGGGTTGCCGTCAGTGCATGCACGGCGGCGGACGAAAGTGTGGTCGGTCTTCGATGTGTTCATCTGGAGTGACCAGCGGGCAAGGATGGCTGGAGCTTGGTCTTCTATGAGCGTTGGGGACACGTGGTCAGTGCAGACAAAGTCGGCATCGTCGGCGTAGATTATCATCTGTTGCAAGAGGTTAGGAAGATTGAGTTCTTGAGCGAGATCGCGAAGTGCTGCTTCCAAATAGATCGTGAACAAAACTGGGGAAAGAGAGTCGCCTTGGGGGGTTCCGATGTTGCTGGTGAAATACGGGAGTGAGGCGCCACCGTTGCGTAATGACAAGCGTGTGTTCTGCAATAGGAGGCGAATTAGTCGAACATCATCATCGGAAAGAATCTGCGAGAGTACGGAGAGAAGCTTGTCGCGGTCGATTGTGTCGAAAGCCCGGGACATGTCGATGCCGAGGATGTGGAATTCTTCCTTGTAGCGTTGTGCCCGTGCTGCTATCCAGCGGTGCGCCCAGACTGCGTCTGCTGTCCCACGACTTGGGCGGAACCCGCTTTGATGCGGGGAAATGTACTGGTCTACTGTGCCTTGAATCCTGTGGAGAACAACGAGTGAAAGGGCCTTGCGAATGCTGTTGAGAAGTACGATCGGTCGGAGACTGGAACAGTGGCCGCGAGGTTTGTTGGGCTTGGGGAGGCAGAGCAGCAGACCGTCACCGAGCTGGATGTGGTTTCCGGTTTCGAAGCTTCTGTTGATGATGGCGGCTAGCGGTGCTGAAAGGATTTCGGCACCGTACTTGAGGACTTCACCAGGGATGCCGTCGGGGCCGCTCGCACGGCCGTTATTGAGGCGACCGAACGCGTCGGCGAGTTCAGCTGCCGTGATAGGCTTGCTGAGCGGGCGTGGCGTCGTGTCTGCGGTAACTTCGGGTTTTGTCGTATCCTGGAATTGTTTCTGGAAGTACGATTTGATCTTGTTGGAGGCGGTTCGATCGCGCAGGATAAACCTACCTTGGTCGTCGAGTAGTGTGATACGGCTCGTCGGCTTGCGAAGAAGAGTCTTCATTGCAGCGAACATCTGGGCGGAGTCGCTCAGACATTCGATGCGACTGACTTTGGCGTCGATTTCAGCGTTTGCGAGTTCTCGACACAGCGAGCGGATCCGATGGCGGAGTTGGTTGCGCTGTGTTCGAAGTTTGCCCGTGTCGGCAGCCGGATCGTTGTAGATCTGGATGCGTAGCTGCGTCTGTTCGTCGGAAAGGCGCTGGAGCTCAGGGCTCGCGTGACGCTTTCGTCGCTGTGCTGAGGTGAGGCCCGCAGTTTCAGTTGCTGTCGTCAGTGCTGTTTCGAGGATGCGTGTCATCTGCTCCTGAGGGCTTTCGTCTGGAGCCAGCGGGTGCGCGTCGGTCGCCACTCGGAGCACTTGGATGTACTGCTCTCGTGTGTCGTCATCGTGGATGAGTCGGGCACGGTCTAGGAGAAGGACAGATGCGCGAGCTGCTGGTGGCTTGAATCTGAGTCGGTAGGCGTCTTGAAGCGTGAAGTCGGCTGTTACGAGCTTGTGATCTGAGTCGATAGATGTACCCGCCCATGATCTCGCGTCCATGCAGAATCGTCGGAGGTTCTGTGGACACAGAACATAGTCAATCTGGTTGTAGATACGAGTGTCGCGACGGAGAGCTGTCCAGGTTGTGAGTTGGCTGGCACGCTTCTGGAATGCTGTGTTCGCTACATAGAGATTGTTAAGTTCACAGAAGTGTGCTAGGGTGTGGCCGTTGCGGTTCCTTATACCGCGGCCGTGTCTACCAATGAAACGTTCATCGTCGCGTCTGGCGCCGAGCTTGGCGTTAAAGTCGCCGGCGATGAAGGTGATCTCTCGTCGTGGGAAGGAGTTGAATGTTTCGTCTAGATCAGCGTAGAACTCGTCGACTTCTAGCGGGTCACGCCCCATGTGAGGGGAGTACGCCGTGATGATGTTGACTCGACCGATGTCAGGCATGTTGAGTTGGAGGACGCCGATGCGATCCGTGCGCGCCCAGTATTTCGTGAGGAATGGGCGGAGTCGGGGTGCTATGGCGAACCCAATGCCGTATGCGTGCTTGGCTGCAGGGAGTGTCAGCAGGAGGTAGTCACTGAGTAGGTGTTTACCTTGCTCGTAGATCTTTGTCTCTTGCAACCCGACAATGTCGAGCTTGTAGCGGCGAAGATCGGCGGGCAGAGATTCATGTTGCCGGATCTGTGAGTTCAGAGAGCGCACGTTAAAAGTACCAATACGGAGACGATTAGCGCGGGCAGGGCGGAGAGAACGGTTAGTGCTGGAGGGGGGGAGGCGGGAGAAGCTCGTCAGTAACTCGCGGGCGCCCTGGAGCACCCGCGATAACCCGCGGAGCATGCTGCGCACGCTCCGCTTCGTGGGAGGGCGTCACCCGCAACCCAAACCAAACAAGCGGATGTCACTATATCCTGTAGCTGGCAGTGTAGCGAGGGGTGCCACTAAATGAACGTGTATGTACTATCGAAGACACAACAATATTGCTATTCAAGATTCGGCAGCTACCGCACCAGACAGAACACTTGAGGATTGTTGAAGTCGCTCAGTTGAAGTGTCCCTCCGTTGATTCTCCGACCAGGCATCTGATAAAAATGCCCTGCGATCGTGTGGTCTCTTGGTGGATACATGGGGTCCCCAGTGGAGACCTGAAGAGTCTCCTCACCTGAGAGGAATCCCAGCGTTTCGCGGATGCACATCAAGGCGGTCGCCCCCTCCCACGGCGGACCCGTAAGTACCCGTGTACCAACACGTGCATGCGCGTTCGCCGCCGGTTCCGCGTCCCCACAGAGGCAGCCATGTGGCTCCGTCTAGGATAAAGTGCCACCTCCCAAGGGTCGCGCACTTCGTTGGCCACGTACATACAGGGTCTAACTGACTGTATACTCAACTCGAGTGCATTGGGCTGGTGAGTCACAGCCGCACGATGCAGCCCAGCACGACCCGTTGAGCTCTCCTCTCCCCCCCCCCTCCTCATCGGCCGACTCGCAATCAACTGTGATCTTTGAATGCTGGACGTGCGGAATGTTCTCCACCGGTAGGTCCGAAAAGGGTGCTGTGCACCCGTAGCACAGGCGTGTCTCGCGATGTGGACACTGGATTCAGTAGTCCAGTTCTGATTCGGCCATCACTCGCGTTGGCCAAGTTGCCACCGAGTGATGGCCAGTGGATCGGCCCCTGCATAGCCAACGGTTTGATGCCACGCACCGTGTCACGAAGGATACGTGAGGTGGATCGCACGAGAGGCGAACGCTGCGGGTCGCGTCGCTTCACGGGAAGGATCAGTCGCAGTTTCCAGCACCCCTCACATCCATCCACAGGATCGGGATCCCATCCTCCTTCAGTGTATCCATCTGGTCCCCCTCTCCAGCTCAACAAAACGCAGCCATGAGTCGAAACGGCGACGGGCTGCTTACCTCCCCAGATTCCGAACGCATCGTATGGTGGGGAGCGTTCGATGGATTTCGCTGGCGTCGTTTTACTAGTCTTCGCGACGGGTGGGAAGACTGGAGCGTCGAGTCGCGTTTTATGATTTTGCTCCATCGGCGTTTCCTGTCTTCGGCGTTTTCCACTTGATGGGACGTTGCTCGGGATTTAAACGACGAGTGGTCATGACGAGGTGGCTTCACCGAGTGGTTCGATTCATGGCTAGTCAGTTCGGTCCCTTCCGTCTCCGGATCCAGATACTACGCCCCAGCATCAGAAGCAGCTCGTGCTCTGCAAGGTGTCCGTAAGTTATCTTCAACGAGTGCTACTCTGAATTTTCCGGATCTTGAAAAGTCAGAACAATGTGGAAGCTTCAGCACAGGACGCTTGTCGATCCATGAGGGAGGGATGGATGAATGGATGGCACGAGCTGTGCAGCCAAACGATGGATCTTTTCCATCGAGTGAGTTGCATTGCCACGTCTGTGGGAATGCTCGTTCGCTCCAAAGCGTCCAGGGTCCAGTGCGGTTTTGTTGGTCCTTGAAACCCCGGATGCTGGACGCGGTGCGACGCGCGAGCCGCCCTTTGCTTCGTCTGCTTCCTCAGCTGCGGCCCCTGTTTTTGTTTTTTTCGCGGCTCTGAGTTAAGATATTGGCACGTTATGACATGCAATTTACCCATTCGGACCGGATTGCGTTCCAACCCAGATGGATGAAATGGGTCGAGAATCCATGGCCAGAACTGGATAGGAACCTGTGACAGATCCGACCAAAAGACATTATGAGGGGATCATTTGTCGGTCTCGTCTGCCCGGCGACTGGCCGACTTCCCTGAGAATGTGGGAGACCGGGGACATGCAGCAACGGCGGGTTGAGCTTGATTCGAAATGTGGGTTGCCTTTTGTTCTTTTCTTCTCATCTCCTCTGGGCTTTGTTCTCCTCTCTCGCCCCTCCTCTCTTTTTTGCTCTCCTCTCCCGATGTTGGTCTGCTGACTGGCGCTCAGAGTGTGGGTGTCGTCAAGCTCGAGTACTCCGAGAAGGCGCCGTGCTGCAGCACTATACCACAACACAAACGCGCTCTGCTCACATCCGATTTAGCCGTCCACTACCCAGGGCATTCCAGTCTCCCTGTCCCTCCTTCTCGGAGCGTACGTAAGTCGTGATCGTGACGCCATCATCCCTCCCCCTCCCTCCAAGAATCTGATCTGGTTTTTTTGTTCTCCCCCAGAACCGTTCTTGCTCTCTGTGCATGTAAACCATGTACGCGGCCGCCACGCCCCCAACCGAGCTCTTCACTGATCGCTTCCAGTGCTGGCCCGATGACACGGACCCACTCTACATGGACGACATGGACGACCCGATCCCGCTCGAGGACCGCGGCGCCGCGCCCACGCCCGAGATCGACGCCGAGCGCATCGCGTCGCGCGATCCCGAGGCCGCCGACCGGTCGGCCGCCGCGCGCCGTGTCGTCGCCGGCTCGTTCAACAACTGGATGCGCCAGACGTTCATGGAAGAAGAGGCCGCCCGCAAGATCCAGCTCTTTGTGCGGCCGCGGCTGCCCACGACGCTCAGCACGCCGTCCCACAGCGACGACGAACACGAACCAGACGACGAGTCGGACCCGGTCGCGGCCGACAAGAGCGACCACCACACAGCCGCGGCGATGGCCGCGGCGATGCGTGCGACCGACACGACGCTGAGCTTTGCGTCGGTGGATGTGGAAGACGACGAGCAAGACGACGAGGACGCGCTCCAGTACGAGGTGTTCCTCTGGCACGGCTCGTACTTGGGGCTCGAGTTCTACCAGTGCAACATGACGGGCTACCCGTGCGTGGAGGACCCGAACGGCAACGACTCGCTGCCGGGCATGTGGAACTTGCGCCAGGGCGACTACCTCGTGTCCATCAACGACTGCAGCACGCACCAGGACGAGATGCCGTTCGACTCGGTCGTGCAGATCCTTGAAGACGGCGTGCGTCCGGCGATCCTGCGCTTCCGTCGCCCTCGCATCCAGGAGGTGCGCTACCGCTCGAGCCTCGTGCGCATGTCGCAGCCCACCCGCCGCGGCTCGTTCCAGTCGGCCAAGAAAGAAGTCCAGCGCCGGCGCGAGCGGCTCGAGCGTTCGCTGTGCTACGTCGTGTGGCGCGAAGAGGACGGCCCGCTGGGCATCGCGCTCAAGCCCGAACGCAACAAGCCGTACCCGACCGTCTCGGAAGTGAACCCGTCGGGTGTGGTCGCGCGTGAATCGGACCGCAATCCGATCAAGGCCGGTGATTTGCTGCTGAGCATCAACCACATGGACGTGAGCGCCATGGGCTACCGCCAGAGCCTCGAGATCATGAAGTTTGCGCCGCGTCCGCTCGTGCTCACATTCCGCCGCTCGTCCCCAGACTACCCCGTGGCCCGAAGCCTCGAGCTGTGAACTGTGTTCCCCGTCATCTACCTGCCATCCCTTGTATCGCCTATTCACCCACTTCTTCTGCCCCTACCTGCACGTGCCCGCCGCGCTCCCCCCCCTCTCCTCCGGTTTTTCATCTCGCAACTTTGATGTCGAGTCTCCCGTCGGGTCCTATTTTGCAGCTATTTAACTAAGAGTCGTAGAAACCACGAGCTATATCCCGAAAAACTAAATAGACGCATCCTGTCCCTCTACGCGGTCGATCAACCTTAATCATCTGTAGGCCCACAGTTCCTTCTATTGGCGTTGCGTCATGCCTCCGTGCGATCCTCACTCTCCATGTTCATAAGGTCCGACCCCCATGCACTTGTTCCCGCCTGGGCCTATCCACGCCGGCTTCCACCTCCATTCGCATTCCTCGTCCTCTGTCTCATGATTCGAGTCGGTGGATCCGCGACACAATCCAATGTTCCTCCTGCGACGGATCTCATGCTCGCCAGAGGACACAGACACAGAATGACTGGTCGGGCAGCGGTCGGGCACTGCAGGAAGTCGCTTGCACGAATGCGTCATGGCTCACGTGTACGCCATCCTCCACCACTCGCTCCTCTGCTCAGTCGTTCCGCTGGGACCAATTGACGGACCCCACCGAGGGCTTTGGTGCATCGACGCCGTGCTTCTCTCTGATGGTGACGGGATGACGAGCAAAGTGAACCCATTTTTGTGTTCGTATCTGAAACCGACAGTGTCCGATACAAACCGAATCTATCCAAAACAGGTTTCATCCATAATCTTCGTTGAGTAAACTCGAAAACGCATTTTGGAGTTGAGAATCTCATAAATTATTAGATTAGTGGGTCCCTGTCTATTCGAGGTCCGAGAAGCAGATCAACACGGTGGTCATGTTGTCCATAGCACCTTGGGCCTTGGCCTCATCAAGCAGGCTCTTGCAGATCGTAATGGACTTCTCTCCGCGTGCGAGTCTTTCCGAGACGAACTCGGTGATCTCATCGTCCGAGAACACATCGGTCACACCGTCACTTGCAAGCACGAGAAACGAGTTGTTGCTCTGCACTTCGCCCGACTTGGTGTGCGGATCGGACGTGATGAACTGCTTCTCGTCGGTCTGACCAAAGGCGCGCGTGACCGAGATCACACCGCCGACACGCTTGTTCAGGATGATACCGTCCCGAGCGCGGATCCGCTTCACCTCGTCCGCGTTGGTGGCCTTGTGGTCCACAGTGAGGCGTGAGGTCGTGCCGTTGGCAAACAGAATGGCACGCGAGTCACCAACGTTCGCGACGTGGAACGAGGTGCGACCGTTAAAGTTACGGATGAGGCACGTCACAGCGGTCGAGCCGCACGCAGCCGACTCGTCGTAACTCGCGAGCTCTTGGTCGAGGGCCGCACAGGCCTCGGCGTAACACGCTTCAATGTCTTCAACGCTGAGCAGATCGTCATTCTCCGAGCAGGCCGTGCTCCCAGAGGACGTCACCAGGCTGGGACGGCTTCCAATGTCCGATTCTCGCAGCTTGGTGCCAATGCGGCCGGCCATGCTGGCCGAGAGTCGGCTGTGAAAGTTCTTGGCGGCGTACCGTGCACAGAACGAGCCGCCGTGGCCGTCGTAC
Source organism: Pythium plurisporium (assembly GCA_023336035.1). Lineage (NCBI taxonomy): Eukaryota > Oomycota > Peronosporomycetes > Pythiales > Pythiaceae > Pythium > Pythium plurisporium. The sequence continues at coordinate 17,410 of JAADVY010000081.1, forward strand.
ACGCCAAAGAACGAGCTCTTGGCCGGGTCGCCGTGGTAGGCCTTGAACTTGGGGATCACGACGCACTCGTCTTCCATGTGCTTGCGAAATTTGCTGTTCTGCGTGGACACGGCTGCGTAGTCCTTGACGACCGCACTGGGGCGGTACTTGTCCCACTCCATCCCTGCCCGTGCACACTTGCTACAGCACGCGTCGTCGCTCTTGGCGGTCGGGCGCGTGGTCGCGTGGAACGCGTGGTCGTAGGCCTGTACTCGCGAGCTGAGCCGCGCGTGGGGGTTGTAGTTGCTGTTGGTGGGCGACGTGGTGAGGCCCGACTTGTCCAAGCCCGGGTGGGGGTCCGAGTGGGCCTTGCCGCGGTGGACCAGTTTCCGTCGACCAGTCCGTCGCAGGCGGTCGTCGTGGGGGGCAGTCGGTGAGTGCGGCGCGTAGCTGGTGGAGACGCGGCCGATCGAGATGCGGTTCACCGCGGCAGCCGGGTGGGTCGGCACGGTGGCGTTGGCGTGGCGGCGGGAGCTGTGGTGGAACGAGGCAGTTGGCGAGTGATCGCGCGAGAATTTGTGCCCCATGGAGGAGGCGGACGCGGTGGAGGCGGAGGACTTGTGCACGCAGGAATCGAAGAGCATCGAAGTTGGAAGGGGCGACGCGGTGGAGGCGGCGGAGATTGAGGGGAAGGCCACGGGGCAAATCGACTTGTCCGTGCCGTCCGCTTCCGCGTCAATGACCTGTGTGGCTAGCTTGTGGTGGTGGTGGCGAATATCCGGTGGGAGGCGGACGCGTGAATGTAGCTGCGCGTCGTCTCTGGCTGGGGAAATACAGCGAGTGCAGTGGGGTCGTTGGACCCAATTCTGTTGGCTTTGCGGAACTAACTGTCCGCCGTGTTGTGTGGGGGCTGGACGCCCAAACGCAAAGAGCTGGTAGAGTCGCGATGCGGGTAGGGCTCTTGCAGTGGATTTCTCGCGGACTGGGACGATTGGTACCATCACTCTGCTGCGTGTTGATTGGCTGAATGGTTGAGCAAAGTGGATTTCTGCCTCGCAAGACTGTTTCTGCACCACGAAGAAATCCACCAGTGGAGCGGATTGATTGCAAAGACGGGCCAGGAAGGTTGTCAGCTCGAGGAGGAAGCGTGAATGGAAATTTGGAGACTTCCGGAAACCGCAGTTTGATGAGCCGTGGCAACCAGGAGACCAAACTTGGGATTGACAGCACCAACAGAATCCGGATACTAAACTCGCCATCGAAGTCCTGAATGGACGATGGGTTTGAATGATAACAGCACGGACCTCAAGCGAATCCAGTGTCCATGACTCTGGATCGCAAGTGATTGCCATCTTGGGTTGTGAACGTCACCATGAACTTGCTTGGAATGGGTGAGGAGGGAAGTGACATGGGTTGCATTGGAACAGCCTTGTGCACTCACAGTGCGATCAAGGCGATCTCAATTATTGGGAAACCAATCCGGGCGGGCGAAAATTAGAACCCTTGAGTGAGGCCCAACATCCACGTCAGGTTGAGGTGGATGACAATCCCAAAGCAACGACAGTTCTCTTTCCTATCTGAAACAGCCCCGCGACGAGAGGTTACAACCTGGAATCCAGGGCCTCGAGCGTAGATTGTGTGGTCCCCAGAAACGTGACGGTGTCGCTGCTAAAGCAATCCAGTGTTTTGAACAGTAATTTGATCTGATCTTGCGCTCTATGCATTCTGAGCCAAAGGTTCATCGAAAAAAATCCACTGCAAGGGTCGACCTCACGCGATGTCGCACAGGGCCTCCACCGACGAAGGGCGTGTCCCTGGAAGTGGTGCGTCATAGCTCTCCATCATGGCTCTCCATGTATGGCTGGGTCCAACCCAAACGGATTCTTGGTCAGCTCCAGGAACTTTTTGGAGAGGCACTTTGGTGACTTGCTCACTTCGCAATTTTTAGTTGGTCATCGATCGCTACAGACATCAACTGAAACCTATCCTAAAAAACAGAAATAGCTGAGCGAACTGCAGTCCATCGAAATGTGCCCCATGTGGAGGCTGGGTCCATACACTCACAGGTTCTCCACCGGGCATCTGGACGATCAATCTTCAGCTGTCTTTCATGTGGGGATCCGGATCCTCACGCAGCCTGCTCCATCCCCACAGCCGGCAACCCAAGCACGGCACGGTTGGGCTCACAGCGTGGGGCCGGCTCCCTTAAAAGATCACTGCCAATACATCCATCGGAGAGAGATCACCTGGCCTCGTGGCTGATAGACTGAAGCAAGACAGCGCCACGGGTTCAGCTAGTCTCCACTGATGGCGTTACGTCCGAGTTGCGGTGCGAGTTGGAAGCGGCCAGGAAATCCAGGAGCGTAGCTTGGGTCCCTGTGGACGCTGACCACAAACACAGCGTATCGCCCATTTATCCCGAGGTAAAATCGAGCGAGAGATTGAAATGTCCGACAAGTCGACACTCCAGTCACTCCCTCCTCCAAGTCTATCGTGGATGTCGTCGGAACTTCCAACTCCAACGTTAGATCTCCCCATTCCTCGCCAGCCCATTGTCAATGCAGCTCTCGTGCTTGCAAATATCGAATTCTGAAGTAAGCCTGGGGGTCCACGCGGCCCGTCAAGTTGCCGGCGTCAACTTCAATGGCGCTGTTGACGCAATGCCGTCTACGTATGCACCCTTTCAAAGTCAACATCTATAAAACCCTCCCAAATCCTATAAACGTTCAACTTGGGCCCTTCGCAGCTTCCTCGATCCAACGTATATCCATTCCTACAGGTTACGGTGCCCCTCTCTCTTCTTTTTCCCATGGACCAAGAACGCAAAGCATTTCCCCCCAATAGAACACCATGGACATGCTGGGCAAGATCGTGCAGGGCAGCGGCTGCGCTGTGGACGGCACGGTGGCCGCGCAGAACCCGCTCTCCAAGGCGCTGGATTCCGTGCTGCAGTCACAGCAGCGCGGCCCACGCCACGCGGGCGGACCGCCGCCGCCGCCCGGTGCGATGGCCCTGCACATGCAGCGCCAGCAATTCGCGCGCGGGGCCGACGCGCAGATGCTGCAAGGCTTTGAGCAGGAGGCGATGCAGCGCGCGCGCATGGAGGCGGCGTTCCAAAGTGGCGGGCCTTTGCCGCAGCAGCAAATGGCGTTCCAGCCCGGCCCGGCCCACGCCCACGCCGCGGCGATGGAGGCGGCGTTTGAAGAAGCCCAGCACATGCGCATGGTCCAGCACCATCACCAGCAGCAGATGCACATGCAGCGACAGATGCAGGACGCGTGGGTGGGTGACTTCAAGAGTATGCATCTCGACGACGCGTGGGGCGCCGCGGGCAAGTCCCATGCGGAACTCGCGTGGGACGAGACCAAGGCCCCGGCGCAGTACCATCTTCAGCAGCCGCACAACCACCACGTCCACTTGGAGCAGCAGCAGCAGCATGCGACAAATGTGCCGCACGACACGGTGGACGCGCGGAAGCTCGAGACCAGGCAGGTTTCCGGGGAGATGGCGCGCACGATGAGCCAGAACCCGGACCCCAAGTGGCAGAACAGCGAATTCCTCAAGTTTATGAACCAAGTGAGTGCGGGCGAAGTGGAGCTGGACGAAGAGAAGAACGACGTGACGGGTGCTGTGCGGGCCGAGGGGGCGCTTGAAGGTGCGTGGGGCGAGGCCAAAGACGACGTGCGCGTGAACCGCGATCTGTACGAGTCGTCGTGGGCCGCGAGTGATGCGCATGCCGCGATGGAGAATGCATTCAGTGATGCGGCGCCGCAGGCCGCGCGGGCGATGGACGGTGCCTGGGACGATGCACGCCACGCCGAAGAGAAAGCCATGGCCGGCGCGTGGGAGGACGCACGTACGGAAGGCGAAAAGGCCATGGATGCCGCCTGGGGCGACACGGACAACCTCGAAGCGATGTGGGAAAAGGCCATGCAGGACGCCAAGATCTCTGACCCGTTTGAGGATGTGTGGGATGACGCGACCGCGCAGTCGAGCGAGTACGTGTACAAGGCCGACAACCCGTTCGCGGACGCAACCGAGAACTTTCAGCGCGGCGTCGAGTTCTTTGAGTCGGGCCACTTGGACGATGCGATCCTGGCGTTTGAGGCCGAGGTGCAGCAGCACCCAGAGAACAGCGAAGCGTGGCGCATGCTCGGCGAGTGCCACGCCGAGAACGACGAAGACAAGAGCGCGATTGTGTGTCTCGAGCGTGCTGTGGAGGAAGATCCGTACAACCTGAGCGCGCTGCTGGCACTTGGTGTGAGCAACGTGAACGAATTGAATCCACAGGGAGCACTCAAGACGCTCAAGGCGTGGGTGCAGCATAACCCCAAGTTCCACGGCCTCGAGATCCAGCTGGATGAGTACAGCGACGGCTCGTTGATGGATGAGGTGATGCAGCTCATGCTCCAGGCCCGCGCACACGACCCCGCGGATTCAGACGTTCAGGTCGTTCTTGGTGTGTTGTACAATGTATCGAAGGACTACGACGCTGCTGTGACGTCGTTCCGGTCGGCGGCGGGTGACCGACCTTCCGAATATTCGCTATGGAACAAGCTGGGGGCAACGTTGGCAAACTCCTCACGATCCGCTGAGGCAATCCCTGCATACCACCGGTGAGTCTTATCCTTACGATATGCTTCTTGCTTTCTTGTGGTATAAAGGGTCTCATTTTTATTATCTGTGTTTCGCAGTGCGCTCGAGATCAAGCCGCGGTACGCGCGCGGATGGCTCAACCTCGGCATCAGCCATGCCAACCTGGGCAACTACGAACAAGCGACGAAGTGCTATTTGCAGGCGCTCCACCTCAACAACCGCGCCGACCACATCTGGAGCTACCTGCGGATCTGCTTCACGTGCATGGAACGCTTTGATCTTGTCAAAATGGCCGACACACGTGATGTGAATGTGTTCCGAGAGGAGTTCAAGCTGCTGGATCTCTAAGAAACGACCGATGAACAAATAATAACTTGGTCCGATGCATAGAGGGCAATCTGTCTATTATTCATTCCAGTGGTGCGCCGACCAGTACCTCGCGGATTTCCACACCCAACTCCACTAGGCCCTGGTTTGTTTCGGACGAAACCATCAGCGCCTCTGGGTACTGCGTCTTGAGTTGTTCAATCTCAGGCACGGGCACATCGATCTTTGAAATGATATCGAGCCACGCATGGGTGTCGCCTGTATCCTCCACACGAGTACGCAGCTCGTCACGGAGACGCAGTTGCTCCTCAAGTGGCGTGCCCGAGCCTCCCGACGGGTCGAAAACAAAGCCCACCGCCTGTGCAAACCAAAAATGCGTGAGATCTCAACTCGTAGCAACGTCAAGAGAAGCAAAGCCACGCAACGCACCGCCTGCGTCTTTTCAATCATGGCGAGCGCGAGCTTCTCGATGGCATTTCGTTGGTCATCCGGTCGATAAATGAGACCGGGTGTATCCGCAATCTACAAGTCATCGTCTCAGCACGTTTATGCTCTTGAGCAAGCGGTGGGACTTCTATTTACCTGATACGAGATCCCATCGACGAAAATGTGGCCCATCGTGATGCCTCGCGTCGTAAACGGGTAGTTGGCCACCTACACGCCCCCAAAACTTGTCAGAGTAAGCTGTCGAGATATCGACAGTGGTTCCTTGTCGTGTACCTCGGGTGACGCAGTGGAAAGTGCTCGCACGAGCGACGATTTGCCGACATTCGGAGCCCCCACAAATGCAAAAATGGGCTTTTCCAGGTCGACCGACGGAAGCCCACGCAGCGTCTACGCGTATGCCATGTGAGATCTCCCTCGACCGCAGCCACTACCCTCGGTCCTCAAAATGCGGCATCCGACCTTGGCCATTGCGGCGATCTGTCGCAGCGCATCGGCGTTCTTGTCCACCACGTCGCGCAGATCCTACCCACCGTAACCTACCGTCAGACATATGACACCCAGCGAGTACTGCACGCAATGCAAACCAACCTCAATCGCTCGCAACCCGCAGTCGACGGCCTCCTGCTTGGTGCGCTGCGTTTGTGCCTCGGCCTCGTGCTGCTTGCCCACATTGTGGAGCTGCGCGTACACCTTGCGAAGCAACTGCACATTCTTCTCGTACGTACCCTCGCCCAACGTGAGCAGCACGACCTCCTATAACCCACCACACATCAGCACCTATCCTCCGAATCCTCGTCCATCCATCCCCACGCACGCACCCGCTCGAAGGGATGCATGAGCTTGAGCGCTGGGAACTGCATCGACGCCTGCCGTGTGATACTCGACAGCTTACTGAGCTGTGCGTTGATGAGACGGGACGTGTGGTTCCGCGCGCGCTTGACCGGATCGCCGATCTTGTTGCTCTCGCGGGGGTTCGTTCGCCAGAACCGCATCTCCTGGATCTCCGAGGCCGTGTACACGTACGGCAAACTAACCACAACCACCGCATGAGACGGCCATCGTCGAGAAGGTTCCTAACTAAACACAAACGTTCCTACCGCTGCAGCGCGCCATGCGCGACAGCGCCCGCGGCCGCTCGCTTGGTCATGGTGCCGTCGATCCGCCCAAGCGAGCCACACTCACAGTCAGCCAAGGAAAGCAGTTCCGATCAGATTCAGACGAAGCTTCAGATCTGACTCGACTCGTCTAGTTTCGTAAATTTGATGCTGGTCCCCCAAACGACGTGTCCTTTGACATGGCTCGGGGGGAATATTTCCTTCGACGGATCGATCGGTCACCCGCCGGTCGCGTGTGGGGCTTGCCTCCTCGTTAGAAAAAAACACACCAGCCATGCCAGCGACCACCGCCGAACCAGAGAGCGTCGAGTCGACGTTTGCGCGTCTGCGCGAGCGCGAGAAGCGCCGTTTCCACGACGAACGCAAGGGCCGCATCCCGCGCATGGACGCGGCGACCCTCCGCGAGCTGTGCGTGGACAACGACGGGTACGAGACGCCCGAGCTCAACGACAATCTCTATGCGCATTTCCAGGGCTTCCAGAAGATCGAGGGGCTCGAGCCGTACTGCAACCTCAAGGCGCTGTGGCTCGAGTCGAACGGGCTCACGCGGATCGAGAACCTCGAGGCACTCGTCCACTTGCGGTGTCTGTACCTGAGTAAGAACCTCATCGAGCGGATGGATGGTCTGGCGAGTCTCCAGGCTCTCAATACACTCGATCTGAGTGAGAACCGCATCACGCGGCTCGCGGGGCTCGCGTGTCTGCCGCAGTTGGCGTCACTCAACCTCGCGCGGAACCTTTTGGCGTCGAGCGACGACCTCGCGGAACTCGCGGGCTGTACGGAGCTGACCAACTTGGACATTAGCCACAACCAGATCGACGATACAAGTGTACTCGACGTGCTCAAGGGGATCCCCAAGTTGCGGGCGCTGCGGATCACAGGGAACGAGGTCGTGTCCAAGACCAAATCGTTTCGCAAAGCGTACATCTCGTCCATGCCCCAGTTGGCATTTTTGGATCGGCCGATTTTCCCCATTGAACGCGCCAGTGTCGAGGCCTGGGCAAAAGGTGGTAATGAAGCCGAGCTCGCAGCGAAACGCGAGTTTGTCAACAAGGAACACGCCGATCGCAAGAAAGATCTCCAGGCGTTCCGCGACTGGCAGGCGCAGGTGCGGGAGCGCCGCCTTCGAGAGATTGAGGAGGAGAGAGCGCGCAAGCTCGAGCAAGAGAACGAGCAACAGCCTGAGGCCGACGAGCTGCGGGAGGAAGACGTCGACCTGCGTGGCTTTCGCGGCATCACCAAGCAAGAGTACATCCGGCTCTCGCCCGCGGACCGAGCCGTGTGGGATGAACGGATAGAGGCCGCGCATCGCGACTCGAGCCAAGAACGATACGAGGTGCTGGGCGACGGTCTGGTGAGTATGGGCGCCAAGTTCTGGGCCGAGGAGAAATACCGAGATATCGAACGTGGACGAGGACAAGAGAACGTGTCTGTCCAAATCGTCGACGAGCAGACATCGCCTCCATCGGCAGTGCTGTCGATGGAGAAGGCTCAGGAGGCAATCCTGCCAGTGCTTTCCCCACCAGCACCCTCCGCGCTGACGATATCGGAGGTACAGCAGACACCTGCATCGAGGGCGACCCTGGCGTCACAGCCAGCTTCAACACCTCTACGCGAGACATGCTCTAGCGCTGAGGAGCAGTCCCATGGAACCGACGCCTGTAACATTCCAGCGCTCGCTCCACAGACCACGATCTCCCTACCTCCGCCACCGCCCGCCGCCTGTCTACGTGAACAACCCACCGCCGCTGCGCCGTCCAGCGAGGAGCAGTCGCCGGCTGCGCCACGCGTGGTCCAGCGCGATGTCGCCGCTTTCTTCCGCGAGGCTGGCGAGACGCGACGCTCGTGGGCGGAGCTCGAGCAGCAGGCGCGCGCGTCGCCATTCCGCCACCGACCGACCTCGCTGCCGTCCATGGTACGTACACTCGTGTACGTACTGAGCTAGTGAGGGGGGGGAGATCTTATGTGGGATGGATACATTTGTGCCCCCAGATGGACCCGCACGATGATGAGACCGACGATGGCAACGAGACCACTGAAGTGGGTGGAACCACCTCGTCTGCGACATGTGACACCAGCACCCGTAACGCGGGCTTTCCCATCCGGGCGTTGACGCGGGACGAGATTCTGCGGCAACTCGCAAAGGACCGACCATCGGTGGCGGCGGGGCAAGCAGAGGTAGGCGACCGTCCCAGTACCCACGCGTTCACGAACGTTGCTGCACTGGACTGAGTCAAGGGTCTTGGACCAGAGCGTGTTGAAGTTGGGATCTGGGGAAATGCGGCGAATTGATTGGATAGTTCTCTTGATCCAACGCAGTTGGATCGTTCGGGACATCGAGAGTACCTACAGTACAGCACCTACACAAAAGACGTAAAATACAACGGTAGCAAACGACGTAAGTTACGGGCATGAAATGCATGACAGTACCCATCCGCTCAAGTTCGCATATGGGTACACACAGTAGAATACCTTCTAAGTTCGATGTGTCTTCGTTTAAGTACGAAACATGTGTGCACGCATTCAGTTTGTGTAGGTTAAAAAAATTCGACACTGGAGCACCTACAATCCGCAGCACGACATGTGGTGTCGAGTCCGTCATGCGGCTGGCAGCATGCGGGAGGGTGCCTATTCATTCCCGATCCTTCGTGGCGGGTGGACGCCGTCGTAGCTGGTGGGGGCCATTATGGGAAAGCCAGCAAGAACTCTGAAGTATGCGCTAGCACGTGTGGCGCAGGTTTTTGGAGCACGAGCTGTCGGTAAGGAAGCCCCACCGATTGATCTCGCCCCATACTTCAAAATGGGGCCGTTGATCAATGAGATGGAGCAAGCATGCCTCGAGGAACAGCACGGTACGTGGATACTTTTGTCGATGTATGGATCGGGTTGTATTGATGTGCGAGAGAAGTGGATCATGTTCGTAGGGAATGCCCAAGCGCGCCGTTGCCTCCAGCAATTCAGGCGAACGTGAACTTTGCGCGCGAGCAGAACGTGTGCTCGCCGATCCCCGTATTTGGCTGTCGAAGGTTTTGTAATTTCGAGGATTTTTTTGAAGCCTTCGAGCGGTATTGCGCTGCATACTTCGTTGCGTACCAGAGGGTTCAAGCCACGTTGAGTACCACAGTCAACGCGTGAGTTCATGGATCGGGCGACGTACGCTTGGATTCTAGGAGCCTAACACTCGTGTCTTTTGTCACCACAGGAAAAAGCAAGAGACGTACGACAAACAAATCGCACTGGGGAAGACGCCGAAAGTGCCGAACTTCATTCCGGCGTTTTTGAGTCACGCAGTTGTGATTTTTGTTTGTTTGCATGGCCACTGGCAGCCGTCGCGCAGCAGCGGCGAGCGCACCCATAAATCGCGCTACATTGGTTGTCCGGCGGAGATTACGGCGTACGCAAAGTACGACAAGGACAAGAAGAGGTGGTACGTGGAGACAAAAAATGAGGTAAGCTGAATGGCCCACAGCACCCTTCAAACTCAAAATCTCACGTCACCTTTGAACATCTCAGAATCGACTGCACAACCATGAACTCGACGTCGAGCTCTACTCGGGTTACATAACGTCATCCAAAATAGAGGATCAAGTGCTGAGAGACAAAGTCGAGGCCATGGCGGCTGCCCACGGCAAGTCTCATGTAATGCTCAACTTCATCAATCGGTATATTCCATTCACGCCGCGGCAGCTTGAGAATTTCTTGACGTACCGGCTTGGTCCGGGAGCTGCCGTTGAGGGTTTGAAAGGACTGTTGCATAAGTTCGTCGAGATCGACGGCAACCAGCTACTTATCGTCCACGACCAGGACGGCATCACGTGCGGGATTGCCGTGCAGACTTCCATCCAGCGGCAACTCTTCGCCGAGTACGGGGACAACATGATCCTCGATTGGACTCACAAGACAAACAGCTTGGGTTTCTACCTCGGTACGTGACAAGGTATGACTGTGTAAGACAAACATTAACTCACTCGTTTGTTCCGCAGGTTCATTTCTGGTCACTACAGCCTCAGGTAAAGGTGTCTCCGTATTCGACTTTCTGTCCCTGACGCAGTCCAAGGACATGATGAGGAGATTCTTCACGCACTTCGGAGAGATGAATGCCGGGGCACTGGATCTGATCAAATCCTTCCTAATCGACAAAGATTACCTCAAGTGGGCGATCTTGAAGGAGGTGTTCCATAAGTCACAGGTCGTGCTCTGCCAGTTCCACGTCAAAAAGTGGTTTAGGTACGTGGTCACGCAACCAAAGTACAACATCTCAGGTGCGCTGCGGGTCGAGGTGCTGGAATGCTTGAACATCATGATCTACGCTTCAAGTGAGCTGGACTTTCGGCACCAACAACAGCTCCTCGAAGGATATCTTTCCTCCGACGATCATAAGCTGTTCTTGGAGTACATGAACGTGCGATGGTACAATTGCATCGAAATGTGGGCGAATCATCGACGAGGCTTGATCTTCACGGCGACAAACACGACTTCGAATCGGCTGGAGTCATTTTGGCGTCGACTGAAGGAATTTATAGAGAAACATCGACGAATCGATCAATGCGTCTCGGCGATATTCCAGCACGCAACATCGGTTCTCAGGCGCGAGAAAGACGCTCTCGTTGACTACATCTCCAAGTATTCACGTCGTATGAAGGTGGCTTTTCTGGACCCGATCCTGCGCGACATGGGGGAGTACACTGCCAAGCTCGTGAGACGCCAATGGGCCTTGTACTCTGGGGCTCTCCCAGGCTCGTATCAGCTTGTCCACAGCCCTGCTTCAGATAGATGTGCAAGGGAGTTCGTGGTTCGCGTCATGCGAGCGCGCCAAGTCGACTTCGTTGTGAACGCCGACACTTGGACTTGTACTTGCCAGTTCTTCAGCGGCAGTTGGCTTCCTTGTCGTCATATAATGTACGTCGCTCAAAAGTGCTGCGACTTGCCGGCGCTTCCGCTCGCAGCGCTGGCACCAAGATGGAGTCTACGAAGAGCCGCTTCCAAGTTCACCTGGCAAGTTGCTCAGGCCGTCGACACGTTGTCAACTCCCCGAGTCGATCTCATTAAGAACCCGACGAAGTGTGCTTCAGATGTCAAGATATCTGCCTTGGCTCCGAGTGATATGACAACCACACACGGCGACAGGATCGTGGACTTCGCTGTGGGACATCTTGAAAAGGCAAGTCCGTCTGCGTTTGCAGCGCCAGAGACCCCGAATCCCCCCATCAAACTGGTGGCACTGCCCCAGCACGAGGTCAACAATTACGTGATTCTAGATGACGACGACAAGAGGCGCGTGGTGTCGGGGCAGTTTGAGGCTTTGCGTGACTTCATGGCGGCACAAGGGACACCCCGATTTTGGGAGTGTGCAAAGGAGCTCGAAGACGTCTTGCAACCTCTGCTCAAGAAGTGGAAGAGCCCAGCTCATCATGAAGATCCGAGTGCTGCAGAAGGTGTGTTGCTCACCCATGGTGAAAAGACGGTGGCTGGTGGAAAGACTTCAATGAAGGCGGGCAAGAAGTTATCTTGCCGGCCGGGTCGGAAGACGGTGAATACATCGGCTGACGCGGCAGCGATCAACTTAGCGAACATTACTCGTGTTGGAGACCATCTGGCCGCTGAAGATATTGAGGCACGCGCGGCTCAAGCTGGTTCAGGTCTCGCAAATGTGCCCACGGGGCCCACTGCGAGCACCCCCTCAGTGTCTACAGCAGCGGTCGACGCCATGCTCAATGTAGTTCAGAAGGCAGCAGATCCCGAGTATCTTCCTGACGACTTTGGGGATTGGAGAGAAACAGTCGGCGACGATGACGACGAATACCTAATGGAGGAAGACATTCCCCAGTCCCCAGAGCCCCAGTCCCCGGAACGCTGTACACAGGTCAGTTCTTCGCTTGACGAGTTACTGCAAGATGACGGGGACAGTGATCCCGACACCGTGCTCGGCCCTATAGCCACGCGATCGGATTCTTTTGATCGTTGGATTGCTGGGGCGGATTGGGGTGTGCCCGCCGACGCATCCCCCGTCCAAGACGAAGGAGCGACTCGCGCTGTGAAGCGGCAGCTGGATCATCCTTCTCCCAGCGTCGAGGAGTCGAACAAGCGAGTCGTCCAAGACGAAGGAGCGACTCGCGCTGTGAAGCGGCAGCTGGATCATCCTTCTCCCAGCGTCGAGGAGTCGAACAATCGAGTTAGTCGGAGTGTCATCGATAGTATGAGCCTTCCTCGCCAGTTAAGCGCTGGAAACGTCAAAACTGCGAAGTCCGTCAGGTCTGCTTCTCAGTCCAAGTCTTCCAAGCCTGCTCGGCCAATTTCTCCGGCGTCAATCTCTATGTGCCCCGTCATCGCGGCACAGTTCGTGAAGGTATTGCAATACCTACCATTGTCAGAGGCTCTTGCGCTCGCCCCAAACTATCCCTTTGACTTCACGGACAGTTTCGTCGAGCTACGCGATCTCACGATTGTGGAGCTTCCGCCGTACAACGAACGTACCCCACTGGCATGCTTCGTCTCGACCCAGGCCCTGTGCAAGTTACTCGCGATGGATGTGGGCGCGGCTTTGCCCCTTATCGTCGACATGAGTCCGAGTGGAGCCAAGTCACAAGCTTCTTGGGCGGTCAGCTTTGCCAAAGGCACGCATTGTTTTACGAGGTGAGTTCTTTTGGGCGACGCGTTTTGTGCGGGCTCTAACTGACGACGTTGTGCGTAGAGAGGATATCCAGACCCTAAACGATTTCGACTATGCAAAAAAGGAGCTCGAGCGATACGCCCTGGACATGCAGAGGCTGGACACGGATGCGTTTTGGGGCGGGATTGTCAGCACCAGCCGGTCTGCGGTCAAGAACACCCTCAAAACATGCTCGCGACACACAATACTTTCTCTGCCTGCCCAGCAGCATACACTCGGTTTGGTGGAAGAGCCAGTTCAGACAGCGAGAATTCGGCTCGGCGAGGTCATGGGACGGCTCGGCAGAAGCGAGTGGATCAACGACAGCGTGCTGAACTTCGCTTTGCACATGCTCGCGAATCGGATGCCGGGCGTCGTTGTTATCGGGTCTTTGAACGCAAACAAGATCGTGGTCCCCTCTCAGCGATTGAGATCGACCCAGCTTGTCATATTCCCGCTCAACATCGAGAACAAACATTGGGGTATTGTGTGTGCACGCCTCAACTGGTCGACAGGAGAACATATCGCCGTGGCGTACAATTCCAGCTTTGCTGCCGAGTACAGAGAGAAAATGATGGCTTCGTGGAAGGAATGGTGCGAACCTTTGTTACTCGCGTGGGGCGACATCGCTGGGTCCGGTCGCCTACGTTTTCGCTTCGAGACTGTAAGCTCGTCGGTTCAAGAAGACTCAAACAGCTGCGGAGTGCACGCGTTTCTCTTCGCGCGACGCTGTCTGACCGGTGAGCCGCATCCGCCGCCCGGGACCCGCCTTAGCTCCTGCGAGGTATCACTCGCGCGTTTGCATATCATGCACATAATTCTGTGCTGTTCCCATCGATCGTTGGACTACAGTGCTGCCAAGTCCTTCGGTGATTTCATCCAGGAAAAGACGAAGGCTACGGGCAACAAAACCACCAAGAAATAGAGTAGTCATCCATAAGAATAATGTTCGTTGACCAATTTCTTCACGACAATGGACACGTCAATGAAATGGAGCATGATCCAATCGACCCGTCACATTTGCGTCAATAAACTGTGTGGACCACGTCGCCCACAGCCGTATGTGCTGCAGTGGGACTTCTAGGTGCTGCAGTGAAACTTCGAGGTGCTGCAGTAATGCTTCGAGGTGCTGCAGTGATGCTGCAGGCAAGAGATTTGAACGTGGTGGCAATGGCTGGTTGGCGATTGCTGGAGAGCATTGGGCCGGCCCAGCTCATTTTCGATTTAGGGCAATCTGCTCAACATGTCAGCGTTAGAGGAACGCATCGAGTGTGTACGACCGCCGTCGACGAAGCCGGTCCGCGAGGGGGCGGGAGAGAAGGAGACGAAGCCTCCGACTGCGGCACGACCGACGGAGATGGCAAGGCCTGTCGGGATTGCGCGACTTGCTTTGTTTCCACCTCTAGTAGCGCAGTCCCCAGAGAAAGAAAAGGAGGACGACGAGACCACGGACGGAGAGACCACGGACGGAGCGGCCGAGAGCGAGGAGACCAAGGGCGAGGAGACCAAGGGCGAGGAGACCAAGGGCGAGGAGACCAAGGGCGGAAAAACCAAGGACATTGAGACTAAGGACAATGAGACCAAGGACGAGAAGACCAAGGACGAGGAGGACGGAGAGACCAAGGCTGGCAAGGACGAGTGTATGCAGTTCGCCTCCGTTAAGCGGCAGGCCGAGGAGGCTAAGGACCATCCAGCAAAACGCCAGTCGCTGACGGAGATCGAGGCTGTGTCGGTTCGGACGGACCCTCAAGCAAAGAAGCCTGAAGTGATCTGGATTGATGACGAATCGGACGAGGGGGGCAATGCTGAAGAGGTGTCGGCTAACCCATCGGCCTTGGCAACTCGCGAGATTGGCCCGGACGGCGTCGAGGAAGCCCAACCTATTGTGCATTCAGCTGTGCGACGTAATCACGATGACGAAGACTTCGAGCCTGACTCCACTTCAACACGACCTGTGCGACCCGTGCGACCGGTACAGTCGACACCAACTGCGGGAGCGGGGCAACCTGACAGTGACGAAGTGCTCGATGCAAGAACGCCGAGTACGCTGATGGAGCTCATGCCCCCCGCACCACCC
>JAADVY010000082.1:0-32435 GCA_023336035.1 Pythium plurisporium
CATGGGAACTATCTCCACTTCTACAGTTGCTATCGCTGTGCAAAGCGCCAACATGCCGCCAAGCAAGGATGCATGGTTTGTGACCGACCGATCGACAATGTCTTGCGCATATTGCCACTATCAAAAGAATCTCGCGCCGACATCCTGAAGCAGCAAACCTAGGTTGGAAATTTATGCAGACAACTGTCTCGGCCCAGCATCCTCATCCAAGTATCTGTCGACTGATCAAGAAGGGCATGATGAAATACTCAGCGGTTCATGCCAGGTGCAGTCTGCCTTGTCATTTATTTTACTCCGAGTATGAGGTGTGTGATTTGTTCTCTATTTCTTCGCGTAGTCGAACAGAAAGAGCACTTGGTTCTTACCCTCAAAGGACAAGAACGTTTTCTGGATGCGTGGATCTTTCTCCATCAAATACCGCACAAACACGTCGTAGGTGTCCACTTCGCTTCCGTCGCGACATCGGCGATGAGGGAAAAGTCGGCTCATCACGCAACACGGCACGATCGCAAACGGCTTCTTATGTTTGAGGGCGATGTCGACGATGATTTCGGTGGCATCGTCCGGGTGCATCCCCACAAGAAGTGAACAATCGGCAAACAGGGCCTCGTGCTCGAGCCACGTCTCGTCGTTGAGGTAGCAGACTAACTGTGGGCACGGTCCACGGCCTTCAGTTCGTGCCTGCACAATCTTGCGGTTCCGTTTCGTGAGCTTCATTGGCCGCTGTTCCAACGCGTATGGTTAGCATGAGTAGTTTCAATGATGAGCGGCCATATTGTGCGTCCTTACCGGGTCAATCAAGGTGGTCGGAATTCCTCGTAGATTCCACAACTGGATCGGGATCTCGCCCTTCCCGCCACCCACGTCGACAACACCAGTGCCATGCTTGAGCTGTTCTTCGCCCATGGTGTCGACGAGCCAGTCACACAGCACGCGGGCTCGGTGGTCCTTGAGGTTCTTCTCGTCCGGATCGTGGTGGTCGCCATCAATGCGACCAGCCGCGCGGCGCTGTTCCTTGCGTTTCTCGAGCCAGATTAGTCGGTTCGCTTCGTAATCCTCGGGCCGCCCGTGCCAAAAGTGGCACTGCTCTCCACGCAGACAATTGGTGCCGTTGGCTCCTCCCGCGAAGTAGAATTTGCACGCGTTGAAGCCGTTGATCTGCACGATGTTGGTGTACTTTTGTGGCGCCGCGGCCTGCGAGTTGGGCGCCAAGGACACGGATCCGCGTGGGGCACTTGGTCTCGCGCTACCAGAATCGCTGATCGTTAACTCCCCTACCGCGGCCACAAAGTCGGACGGCTGCGGGTTCGTGTAGAGCCCCGGCTCGTGGGTCTCGATATTGCCAAACTGCGTGTGGTCAAAGAACTCGTCCGGGTGGCTGTCACTCCACAGTTCCACGATCGTCGTCTCGGCCAAGTGGAAGATCAAATGGTCGCCACTCTTGCTCGTGAGATACCCGCCGATCGTGACGACGTCGCCGAGGTGCACGTCCCAGTTGAACTGCCGCACCTGCTCGACCGTGAGGATGCCGCCGCGTGCACGCACCATGACCTCCAGCAGCTCTGCATGCATCACCACGTACCCCATCAGCCTCTCCAGCACTACGATTCCTGATGCCAATAAACGCACCATTGTCGTCCAACGCAATGTCACCAAAGATCAACCCCTTCCTGCAAAATATGTAGCGTCAATCCCAAGAAGGCGAGATGTACAACAATCCATCGGTCAGCTACGTACGAGAGCTTGCGTTTGCGTAAAAAACGGCCATGTACGTTCACGCGGAGCCACAGCGGAGCGTCTGCGCCCTCTGCGGCCGCTTGGAACTGCGCGTACGCGGCGCGCAACGCCGCGAGCGTCGTCAGCGTTGGCACCACGTCGTCCACCATTTCCCCGCGTTGTTACCCTTTCAAGCGCTGACCACACCATTCCGCCACACCAAATTGAAGTGGACTACATCACGAAATCATGCTAAGTACGCTTTTGACACGCGCGCATGTGCCTCCTCCCCCCACACACAGGGAAACCATGGCGACCGAGCTGACAAACAAGGCCGAGGTGCGTCGTCTTTGCCGAGCTCTCTTGCATGCTAGATGTCGCATGGGGAGATCGTGAGTATCACTGGGAGATAGAAGAAGTACTGATTTATATTGGTACCGTATGTGCGATTTCCAGGGCGCGATCAGCGGTTTCTACCGCGCAGGCGACGCGCTCGCGTCGCTCGGGAAGCTCTACGAGGCGACGCTGGCGGCTGTGGAGGCGACGAGTCCGGGTCCACGCGCAGTCGACGCGACGCAGAACATTCTGGGCATGGCCGTGCAGAAGGTTGTGGAGCGGCTCTCGTGGCGCTTGCTGCAAGAGTCGGACGCGACGCCCGCGAGCGTGGGGCTGCCCGAGTTGCTGGATCTCTGTATCGACGGCATCGCCCACAAGTACCTCATTGTGAGCGCCGCGTACAAAGTGTTGGAGGACGTCATGGAGGCGCAGACCATCAGCACGTGCGAGAAGATGTGGGACCTCGTCGAGCAGCGCAAGGAGAAGCTCTCGACGCGCGACATCAACTCGGAAACGGGTCGCCCCACCAAGGCGGCGCTCTGCTTGCTGCGCATGTGCAACGCGCTGCTGCGTCGCGTGTCCAAGACCCACAACAGCGTGTTCTGCGGTCGCATTTTGGTGTTTTTGTCGTTTACGTTTGCGCTGTCGGAACGCTCGGCCGTGAACCTGACGGGAAAGGTGCGTCGATGGAACAAGCGGTCGGTGCCGGGTTTTGTACTCATTGGGGATGAGATATGGTGTGTAGCCAAATGTGTCCAATACGACGATGTTTGAAGATGAGGAGGCCTTCGAGGCCGCAGACGCAGCCGAGGCGGTGGCAACCAAGAGCAGCTCAGTGAAGGTTCGTTGGTGATCGAGTCAAAGACTTAGGAGCCCAACACTGACATGAGCACACACTTCCAATTCTGACAGCTCGACAAGAACTCTACGGCAGACGGAGTGCCGATTGATTACAACTTGTATCGAACATTTTGGGACCTGCAACGATTCTGTCGCGACCACAATCTGGCTACCAAAAGTGTGGACGATTGGGAGAAGTTTGTAAGTGGATTTTTGCGCGCCAGAACCTGCTGCTATCCTGTCAAGATAGACGCTAATGCAACTACAATGGTGTCTACCAGAACGAGGAATTGAACACCGTGCTCTCGGCGTTCGAGGGAAATGCCTTTTCCCCCGATGACCTTGAGCGCACCAGAGACCTGCTGAGCGGCTCGTCCAGCGTGGCTACCAAGCATGAAACCGACGATGAACTGGCTGGCCCCACGTCAGCTCAGGACCACTTTTTCCAGCCAAAGTATCTCACGAACAGTCGACTTTTTCGTCTCCAGTTGCGAGATCCGATTTTGCGAGAGTGCATGCTCGCTCAGTTTCTCATTGTGCTAAACCACTTGACGAAGGCCAAGCAACCAGACGGCTGCAAGACTCCTAAGTCGCGGCTGCAAGAACTGTCTGATCGAGTCATGAAGCTGATCCGTGAAACTCCGCCGTCGGGCAAACGCTTCAGTGAGATGCTTGACCTGGTGCTTGAACGTGAGCGCAACTGGATCAAGTGGAAGCAGGAAAAGTGCCCCTCCTACGAACGCTACGCGCCTGCTCAAGAGGAAGCTCCAGCTAAGAAGAGACGACTTGGAGATGCACCAGCGTTGTCATCTCGTCCCCCTCTCGCGAAGCGCGCTCGACAGCAGGACAAGGGGGACTCTTCTCTCATGGAGCAGATCCTCACAGAGAGTTCCAAACCAGCGGCAATTTTGGAGCGTATCCGTGGCCAGGATCGTGCAACGGCAGTGCCAATGGAGAAGTTTACAGAGCGATTTGCTGAAGCCTGGGATCCTGAGAACGGTATTGAGGAGGCGTACTGGCCTGACAAGGACAAGATGTTTTGCTGGCGAACGTTGCGCATGGCGATGAAAACCAACGTCGTCCACATGCATTTGGCTGCAAGCGGTACTGATGCAGTTGTGAAAGCCATTCTCGGTCTCCCTGCTGCATCCAGTGCAAAAGAAACATCGGAGCAGAGCGAAAATGCCACGACAAAGGAAGACGCAGCCACCATCCCGATTGAGAACCAGTCAGTTAGTGTCACTGAGTAATCGTGCGATGGCATGACGATGATTGTTTCAAGCGCAAGTTCCAAAAATCGAATGTGATGTTTGATCGACAACGTCCAAATATACTACGAGTCGTGTAAAAGTAGGTGCTGAATGAAGATGAAATCGCGATCAGAACTCAGTCGTCATCGGTGAAGCATGCCGGAGAAGAATATCAGCTGCAACACGGCCAGCGACTTTGAACGCTTTGGAGATGATGTGAATCTGCTCGCCATGCAGATGCAAATGAACCAATACCTCCCTTTCGTCACTCCAACCGAACTGTGGACGATATGGTATTTGAATGGTGCACGATTACTGGTCGCGATTGGTACTTATGCCCAATGTGATTCTTTGTCAGGAGTTTGGTTGATTCGATGTGCTACGACATTAATGGTCGAGATAATCAAGTAGGTTTGGCTGCCTTTCTGACATTGGGCTGTATGTTGAAGAAGGTATCGCGACTGTTGTAGGGTGTACCACCAATCATCTATGCGGCGAAGGTGAGCGCTCGTCATGGCTTCGATTACATTTCCGCCAGTCTCTCACGGAGTCATGGGATATGCAGCGTGGGAGTGTGATTCTCATTCGATTGCTGCTCAACTATCATGCTGATATAAATGCTATGTCCGAGGTCTTAGACGCGTGGTTCCATGCGACAAACAGACTACGATTCGCATCCTGACACCAAATCGTACTTGTAGATTAGGGAGACCGCTGTCATGGCTGCGTGTAGGAAGCAGAAGATTGGCGCTGTCAAGTTCCTCATCAACCGAGGTGCAAAGTTGGATTTCTGTGACAAATCACAGTTTTCTGCTCTGCGGTGGGCCGCCACACACGGAAACGTTGCGCTTGTGCGACTTTTAGTGCGTCACAAAGCCTCAGTTCGGTTGGATTGCTGGACACCCAACTCGGCTCTCGAGATTGCTTTGTCTTATCCAACCAAAGCACACGCCAAGATCGTGTTATTGCTGCAACGCCAACTAGGTGAGTTGATGAACACTCAAGGATGATAGTATTCTACGATGCTTAGCAGTACAGTGCAGTCGTTGAGCGCCGTCAATTGCTGGAGGAAATTATCAAGAAGAAGGAGAGACAAGAGATAAAAATGATCAAGAAGTGCAGACGCAAAATGCAGAGGGAGGCACAAAAAGCACCAGCAATTTTGGTGGTCGAGCCAACTTGTGAACCCCCACTGAAACCTGAACCAGAGCGAAGTCCGTTCGCACTTCCAATCGTACCGTCGCTAAAACGAAAGAAGTTGGCCGACAAGACGTGCGACACACGAACGACGAGTGTCGTATCAAACACTCTAACAGTAACTGCCGAGCGCTGCACCAACAACCGACAGGCCTGTGTCAAGCCTCTCGAGCGTTCGAGCTCGCTTCGAGAGCTGCTAGAAACACAATTGTTTGCTCCTCCGGCGACTGAGTGGAAGAAAGTGGATCGTGGGGTGTGGCGTCAAGTCGAAGTTCGACCGCGGAGCGACACGGCCAACCAAATTTCGACTCCTTTTGACGGCGTCAACCCATCCGCATCCATCGGCAGAGAAAGCGCTCAAGCGACAATCCAGGGGCTTATTACGAGCGAAGCCAAGTGGCGAGCCTTCATGAGCGCTGATCAACGACTAGATCTCGACACGGAGACTCGCCATGGCGATTGTTGGTACCTGGAGAACTTTGACAACTAGGCGATAAATATCTGACTGGCACCCCAGTTTCGAATTCAAGCACCTGGACAAACGATTGAGCAGCTCACAAAAGAGGAACAAAATACGTCTACATCACGTTAGCGCCCACTCTGACGATCGTTGGAGTTCGAGTGGCCGACACTAAGGAACCGTTGGCCGCAGGAGAATAAACTCCACACGCTGGGCTGCCAGGTAAGTTTTATTTAGTTCAATGGTGGACAACATGCTTTAGACAGCATGTGCTCTCGTCTTTTTACTTGCGCTTGTTTGTAGTAGCAACAAAAACGTCACTCCCTAACGTGAGCACCTCTCGCTGGACCTCCCGCGTCGAGAGGGTATCGAGTGGAAATGAGCGACGCAAAGCAAGCGACTGTCGTCGAAGGCAAGATCAGAGCGGTCACCTGGCGCGACGTACTCGGTGCTCTGTTGAACTGGGCGGTGTGGGGCTTCATGATGCTGCTCGTGTCATCCCCGTTTCTTGGTATCGTGTGGAACACAACGTCATACGAAGAGAATGCGATTTACGGTCGTAGTCCTGTGAACCCATTGAGCGACATCGAAGGCACAAATGACGAGCCATACAGCGATGGCAACATAGAGTGTATGGCCCAAGGAAGGTCGTACATCCCCATGCAGCTGAGTCAAGTCCTCAGGGACTCCAAGCTCCCAACAATCATCGATGCAACCGGACAGTCGATCAATGGGTATCGCGTCTGCAAGCGAGAAGAAGTTGGTCTTGACTTTCAGGCGTATACAGCCTTCATCCGTATGTGCGACCGAATCGACTACACACTCGAAATGATCCAAGGCAGCTGCGATAAGCTTGGATTCAACGCGACCCGCGATGTGCTTCGCATTGTGGACAACGTTCGCAGCGACACGACCCGCGAGTTTCCGCGAGCACTACCAGTGTTTATCATGCCCTTCTGGGATAATACGTTGTACGCACACTACGCGATCCCTGGGTGGGATGGCCAAGCGTGTGTGTTTCGATTAGACGGCATGTACTTACTTCCAGACGTGTCCGAGGGCGTCTTTCGTGCGACGCCTCGATCGATTCGAGAGGCGAAAACAGCTGAGTGGCTTCAGAAACCTGGAGGTGTGTGGCGCAATGGATGGTACGAGGACGCGGATGGCGGTCGCTGGCACGCCGATATGATGACGACAGACCCCAAGAATGCGTACGGTATCACGTCGTGCCAGTTTGATGTACTGAAGAAAGAAGAGCTCGACTGCTTGCGTGCCGACCGATCGGATCTGTGCATGGACTTTCCACTGATCGAAAGGTGGGGGCAGCAAAGTAAGAGCGTCGACGAGATCTTGACGTTTAACGCCGTGTACATTTCGGGCACTTCATCTACGAGGCATTCCAGCGACGCATTATCGAGAACAAGTACTCGCTTGAGACGTTCATCTCAAATGTGTCGATCTTCGTGCTGCTCTTCCGATGGTTCGTGTCGATGGCGGCGTTGCTGAATAGCTACCGGCGCGGCGTTGCACCGTGGCAGACGACGGGCATCGGCTGCCTCTCGAGCTGTCGCACGTTCAACATCCTGCCCATCGTGCTGCTACCGCGGTTGAAGATGACGATCGCGGCGTTCTGGTGCGTCGGGTGTGCTTTCGAAGGGCAGCAGCGGGCGTTCGCGGAAGCGTGGTTCGCGATTTACCCGGCGATCATTGAGTTTTGTCTGCTGTTCTTCAGCATTCTCAACGCCATCGCCAAGATTTTTCACCGCCGCATGACGGATGCAATGTTTGGCCCCACTGTGATCGTGTTTGGACTCTTCCATTACATTCGCGACATCATTGTCACCTCTGGATGGATCAGGTTCGATGGCCGCATTCCGACGGCGTTAATGTCCGAGGAGTTCGACCGGCTCGGGACTCTGGACATGTTTCGCGGTGACGTGGCGCTGTGAATGAACGGGAACGTCAACGGATTCCTCTACATCAAGATCGCAGTGCTAATGCTCAACTGCCTGTCTCTCTCATTTTCAGAGAACATGGGGCGCACGGGCAAAAAGTTCAAGTCCTACAAAGCGTGTCACATCGAGAAGACGCTCGCGTTTCGGGCGGCAAACATTGGTGGGCTCGGATTATCTCCTGTGTATGGGATTCATCCAATTGCCCCTACCGGGCCGACGACCACCTCCCTAGCTGCCAAGCGTCCTTCCACTTTTCTGTCACAGAGGATCATCACGGGCTCGAACCGTGCGTTGTTGCACGCTGCTCCACACGCTGTTGGGCCGATGCCACAAGGAGATGTTGACGACGGCTGGTCGCCCGTCATCCCGTTGGAGAATGCTGTGGGGCCCAGCGACGGGAGATCTGGAAAGTTCAACAATCTTCCAACCGATGACGACGGACCAACGCCTGGTGCAGACCAGCACGAACTGATCGCGTACGAGATCAATCGCCTCGGCTACCTTGTGTTCGGCGGCAAGTACCTCATCACGTACGACGATTGGTACATTCTCACGTCGATGGCGCCGTTGCGAGTGGTGGAAAAGCTCTGGAACCATCGCATCAGCGTGTTCGTCGTTATCCGCGACCATGACGGCGTCTACACCAGCCAGTACGCGCGGCTCTGTCGGCTCGACGATGAAGAATTGAGGTCGGTTCCGGTCATGGACGTCACGCTCTGTGCCTTCCGCTGATACGACTAAAAGTGAGCTCACATCGTCACAAGATCCACGCCACCCCCACTCCTTGCTGAGGAAATTGGCGGAGCTATATTTCCCAGCTCGAGCTGGTCGAATTGGATATCAATGATTCAGTATTCCGGTGCCAGCAATCCGTGGACAATTCGTTCTTCGGTTAGATCAGAAGCAGTGGAGGATGTTTCGTCACCTGGCGACGGCCTGCTACGTGCAAAAAATCTATGCAGCTCTCTTTCAGGCGGTATGTTATTTTTGCTCTCGCGGGACTCCTGAACTCCAAGGGGATGGCGTGTATTCTACGAGAATTCGCTCTGATGCAAGGTGAAGTGGACGATGGAGGGCTCTCAGAAACGACGGCGCGCACACATTCCATGCCAACAGCTTCTCGCGTCCCTGATAAACTGGTGGGTCTGGGGCTTCATGTCATTGCTTGTGTGCTCGCAATTTCTCGGTATCGCGTGGAACACGATTGAGACGAACCAGCAGTTATGGTATGGCTCCACCCCCGACCACCCTGTTTCAGTGATCGCTGGCACGAATGACGAGCCATACACGGATCGGAGCCTTGTGTGCATTTCTCGGGGACGAAACTACGTCGCGATGCAGCTCAGCGAAGTGCTGTCCAATCCCAAGTTTCCCAGATCGTCGACACCACGGGCTCCTCCGTAAGTGGCTACCGCGTCTGCCGTCGCGAGGACATCACGCTGGACGCGAAAGTCACGGAGCATTTCCAGCGCGTCTGCGAGCGCATCGATCAGACGTTGGATGCTATCCAGGACAGCTGCGAGAGTATGGGGTATAACATCACACGGGACGCACTCCGCATCGTCGGCGATGTGACCAGCAACACGACGCATGTGATTCCTCGCGCGCTACCCATCGTGATCATGCCGTACTGGGACAATGGCGTGTACGCCCACTACGCGATGCCGGGCGCCGACGGCATGGCGTGTGGCTTTCGTCTCGATGGCATGTACTCGACATTCGACGAGACAGCAGCCGTGTTACGGGGGGTGCCTCGCTCGGTCCGCGAGAAGACGACGGAGGGTTGGCTGGGCCGACCGGGTGGCTCGTGGCGTAACGGATGGTACGAAGACAGCTCCGGCCAGCGATGGTCGTCCGATATGATGACAACGGACCCGACGAACAAGTTTGGACTGGCGTCACGGCAATTCGACACGCAGCGCAACGTCGAGATCGACTGCGCGTCCTCGCATAACCGACCCCGGCTGTGCACCGACTTTGCGAATGTGGAGCGCTGGGGCAAGCAGTGCAGCACGGCCGACGAGGTATTGCGGTACAACCAGTTTTTCATCTCGAACGGGTCCCACTACGGGCTCTTCCTCTTTGAAGCCGACGTACGTCGCACTGTGAAGAACACGTACGTGCTCGAGACGCTCATCTCCAATATCTCAATCGTGATGCTGCTCTTCCGTTGGTTTGTGTCGATGACGATGATGGCCTCCAGCTACCGACGCGGCGTCGCGCCCTGGCAAACCGCGGGCGTCGGCATTCTCTCCTGCTCGCGTACGTTTAATGTGCTGCCCGTGATCTTACTGCCGCGTCTTCGCATGACACTAGCGGCATTTTGGACCGTCGGGTGCGAATTCGAAGGCCAGCAACGCGCGCTCGCGGACGCCTGGTTTGCCGTGTACCCGGCGATCGGTGAGCTGCTCATGCTGTATTTCAGTGTGCTCGACTTGGTCGCCAAGGTGAGTCGCCGTCGCATGAGTGACGCGTGGTTCGGACCGTCGCTGCTCGCGTGTGCACTCCTGCATTTTTTTCGTCGTGAGCTTGCGCAGTCGCGGTGGCTCGGAGTCGACAGCCGCATTGCCACCGCGGTCTCCTCCGACGAGTTTGATTCACTCCTCTTGATCGATGTGCTGCACCCCGACGTGGCGCTGCGTCTCAATGGGAACATCACGCTCTTATTCTACGGGAAGATCCTACTGCTCGCGCTCAATGCCGTGCCGCTCTTGTTCTCCGAGAACATGACCACGTCGGGGACGAAGCTCCGCTCGTGCGCAGCGTGCGAGATCGAGAAGACGCTCGCGTTGCGTGCGTCCAATACCGGCGGCATCGGTCGCTCGTGCGTGTACGCGTTTGCGATGGACGCGCCCACGCCGACAAATCGCCTGTTCATTCGACCACCAAAGCGCGTGGATGGTGTCTCGCTTCCGACGCTCCCACCCACCCTCACGCACACGGCCGTCGTGCCTTTCCACTCCGTATCCCACCGCAAGGCCAACGAGCCGGCGCCCACGACGGGGGTCGGCCCGATGAAAGACGAAACGAAGGTGTCGGCCGTGCTGGTCGGGTACGAAGTGAACCGACTGGGGTACCTCGTGTTTGGCGAGCGGTTCTTGGTGACGTTTGACGACTGGTACTTGCTCACGTCGCTGGCGCCGCTGCGCGTGCTGAACAAGCTGTGGAACCACCGCGTCGTAGTATTCGACGTGGAAAAAACCAGCGACGGTGGCGGCTACGTCGCGGGCCACTCGGCGCGGCTCTGTCGGCTGGACGACCCGGCGCTGCAGGGCATTCCTTGGTACGACATCACCATCGGTGCATTCCAATGAGAGATGGCTACATGGTGCAATTCATTGAATTGATGATGATCAATCCGACGCACAAGAGTGACATAGAGCGCTTGTATTGAGGACATGAAGCGCTCTATTGAGAGCAGCTCTCGAAATGTCCCCTTGGTTTTCTTTCCAAGCCAAAAACCCGTGTGGATGGTGTGCGCGTGAGGGGTAGGGTCCCCTCGGTATTGATTGGTTCGTAGTGGGGCGAGGAGTAGCGTGACTTGCAGTTTGTATAGACAACCACATGACTTGGTGTTTGTATACCTGTCAGTCTCTCCTCACTGGTCTAAAGCGCGTTGGTGTTGGCTCAGCCAGCCAACGCCGCGCCCTATTTGCTCTTCCTTTCACTCAGCGTTTAAGTCGAAGCAAGTTCCAAGATGGTAAGCTCGCTGTTTTGACGGGCGATCGCGTCGCCATGGTCGCTGCGCTGTCTCCCCTCCTCCTCCCGAGCGAACGACGCTTTTCACGACGCGTCGATTGGTGCCTCGGTCGGCGATAGTCGCGCTCCACAGCTACAGAATGAGCGCGCGCGACTGCGGGACCTAAATCCGACGACGGACAGCGGTTGATGCGCAACCGCGAATACGCGACGAGCGAGTGGCGTGACGACATGACAGACAATCAGACAGTACTGGCGTTGGAGCCGTGGATTGAGAGCGAGTGCCCATAGGATCCTGTGGATGCTCCGTGATAGAGCGTGACGCTTTTTACGGTAGTCTCGACAGGAGACCATGGCGAAATCACTGGGAGACGATGTCGAGTTTGCGAGGACGGGGAAATAGGAGAGGCTGATGCGCGGCTCCGGCGGCGAGCGATTGCCTGAGGATCATAGTGATCATGATAGCTAACGCTCTGTGCTTTTGGACTGGGATCGAATAGACCAAGGGTACCCAGGCTTTCGGTAAGCGTCACAACAAGTCGCACACGCTCTGCCGTCGCTGCGGCAAGAGCTCGTACCACGTCCAGAAGGGCCAGTGCTCGTCGTGTGGTTACCCGGCGGCCAAGATGCGCAAGTACAACTGGAGCCAGAAGGCCCTGCGTCGCCGCACCACGGGTACGGGCCGCATGCAGTACCTCAAGACCGTCAACCGTCGCTTCAAGAACGGCTTCCGTGAGGGCTCGCAGGCCGTCTCGAAGAAGGCTGCGACCAACTAAGCGTCGAGACCGGCTTGACTCTTAGATGAAGACGCTGTTGCTGGCGTTGCACGAGCAAACGCCGTTGCCGTCCCTGGCGCTGTCTGTCGTTGCGAGACGACGACAGCGACGACGGATACCAGCGGCGTGCCTCGCGCACGCTGAAAGGAAGTACAAAACGAGTAAAGGAACTTGGGCGAGAAAGTATCTTTCGCGCTGTGCCAGAAGGGATCAGGAGGTCTTTGTGTGTTGCTTCTGTCGTGATGGCTTTCTAGGTGCTTCAAGTGTGCAATTTTGTGAGAGCTGAAATGCCGTCGTGGTCAAGTTCGTCCTGCGTCGACACGAACTCGATCGCGTCGTTGGCTGCAAAGCGAGACACTGGGCGACTCTCAGTACTACATGGAGAGTTGCATTCCATTGGCGAGACAGACTTGCACAGTACTCAAAGCAACCAACGGATCGCTCGACTACTCCACAAAGTTGGGGACAGAAGCCAGTGCGTTCGTGTGGGGAGTCCCTGGGCACAGCGACGTTGATGTTCTCTTTTGGCCCGCGTAGCAGTACTGCAATCAGCGCGCGTGCTAAATTCTTCCAAGGATCCATCATTCCAACAGATCGTTCGGGGAAGCCCGGAAACTGTGCTCCACAGCGGAGGATGTTGAACCAGGGGGGTCGTTGCAGCAGCCCTGCTTGATGTGACAAACTCTTTCCGACACTAGCATCGTCCCCCTCCTGGCTGGCGACATGCGGGTGTGTCTGGGCAGGAGGCACACACCCAGGTCATGCACATAGAGAACGGAAGAGAGCTGCCTTCAACATGGGTACAATTCCCACCTGATCCATTGCGTGTCCCATGTGACATGTGTCGGATCCTCCACACAACGAGATCTCTACGTATGCTCGCTCAAAGGTCACACTATACAAAATCCAAGTCTACTTTTCAACCTCACCACTTCACTCGGATCGTTGGGTACATGTTCCACTGACCTCTTCCAATTATTCTCATTCTTCAATCCCTGCAGCTCGACGCACACCACCTCCCTCCTCCCTCTCTATCCATCCAGCCATGCATGACTCCTCGGACGCCGGCCCGCGTGTGATCCGCCTGCCGCCGTACAAGTATGTGCACGTGCTCGACACCAACTCGAACGTCTCGCGCGTGCTCGCCGGGCCGCTCACGTACACACGCCAGGAACACGAGCAGGTGCTGACCAAATTCCCGCAGAACATGATCGTGCTGCCCGCACAGCACTACGTGGAGATCCTCAACCCCGTGGTGCGCTCGCCCGACGGCAAGGATATCGTGCGGGACCAGTACAACCAGGCCAAGCTCCGCCACGGCGAGATCGAGTTCCGCATCTTTGACCAGTACCCGGATCCGTTCCCGCTGTACCCGGGCGAGGAGCAAGTGGGCTCGATCAAGTCGCTCAAGGTCGTGTCCGTGGACCAGGCGTTGCGTGTCCGTGCGACGCGCAAGTTTGACAACCACGACGCCGGCGACGAGTGGCTCTTTGTCGGTCCAGGGACCTACTACCCTCGCGTGGAGGAAGAGGTGCTGGCGGTCGTGGATGCGATCATCATCCAGAGGAACCAGGCAATCAAGTTCCGTGCCGAGAAGAAGTGCAAAGACTCGCTGGGCATCGAGCGAGCGGCGGGTGAAGAGTGGCTGGTGCGGACGCCTGGCGCGTACCTCCCTCAGATCGACGAGGTGCTCGTTGACGTTGTGCAAGCCCGTATCCTCACGGACCGCTCGGCGCTGCACCTGCGAGCCTCTCGTACATTCAAGGACGTGTACGGCATCCAGCGCAAGGCCGGTGAGGAGTGGCTTGTGACCACCGAGATTGCGGAGACGCACGTACAAGACGTGAATGAAGAGATCATCGGCACCGTTGAGATCACTACGCTTACCAACCGCCAGTACTGTGTCGTCGTGGATCCCATGGTGAACGGTGTCCAAAAGCGTGGTACGCGAGAGCTGCGGAAGGGCGAGGTCTCGTTCTTCCTGCAGCCGGGTGAGGAACTCGAAAACCACAAGATTCAGGATGTGTTGATTCTCGGAGAAGATGAGGCCGTGCTCGTGCAGGCGAACGAGCCTTTCACGGAAAAGGACGACGACAAGGATGTCAAGCGCGATGCTGGTGAGCGATGGATGGTGCACGGTCCTCGCGAATACATCCCGCCGATCCAAGTCCAAGTGCTCGAAGTACGAAAAGCGATCCCGCTTGACGTGAATGAAGGTGTGTACGTTCGTGAGAAGAAGACCGGACACGTCCGTGCAGTCAAAGGTGAGACGTACATGCTTCAGCCGACGGAAGAGCTGTGGTCCAAGTACTTGCCGCCAGAGGTCGAGGAGTTGCTTGACTCTCAGCGGTCCGGCTCGGCATACGTTCAAGATCCAACGTCCAAGCCAACCTCGTCGTGGGCGTCGAGCCTCGGTCAGCTGCCGCTGTCGAGCAATCGTGCTCGGGATCCCACCAAGCTCGTCTCGTTTGAAGTGCCCCACAATGCCGCTGTGCAAGTGTACGACTACAAGACCAAATCGTCCCGCATTTTGTTTGGCCCCACGCTCGTGATGTTGGATCCGGAGGAACAGTTCACGGTCTTGCGGCTCGCAGGCGGCGTGCCCAAGCAGCCGAATGTGATCAAGACGCTGTGCTTGCAACTCGGACCCGACTTTATGCGGGATCAAATCATCGTGGAGACCTCGGACCACGCGCGTCTGCGACTCACGATCGCGTACAACTGGCACTTCAAAGTGAACCGCCAAGACCACAACGAGGCCGCCAAGGTCTTCAACGTCAAGGACTTTGTGGGCGATGCTTGTAAGACCCTCGCGTCTCGGATTCGCGGCGCCGTCGCGGTGGAATCGTTCGACCATTTCCACAAGCACAGCGCCAAGATCATCCGCACGTCCATTTTCGGCGTGGACGAGAATGGCAAGATGCGCAACTCGCTCACGTTTGAGGCCAACAACCTGTGTGTGACAAATGTGGACGTGCAGTCGGCCGAGCCCGTGGACGCTCTGACGCGCGAGAGCCTGCAAAAGTCGGTGCAGCTCGCGATTGAAATCACGACCAAGTCACAGGAGGCGCGCGCCAAGTCGCTTGCGATGAAAGAGGAAGAGGAGGCCAAGGGCCAGTTGCTCACGCAGCAATTGGAGAACAAGGCCTCCGCCGAACAGGCGCGAAAGAACCTCGTACAGCTCAGTGCCGAGTGTGCGGCCGTGGAAGCCGAGGGCGAAGCGGTCGGTCGCGCCAAGGCCGCGGCCCAGGCGGCCGAGATCGAAGGCCTCGCGGCCGTGCGTCAAGCCGAGCTGCGTGCCCAGGCCGACCGCATTGTCCACGAGGCCACGATGAAACGCATGCGCGAAGAGAACGAGATCCAATTGGCCCACGCGAAGCAGCTCGCGGAGATCGAAGTGCAGAAAAAGCGCGAGCTCATGGGCATCGAGGCCGACAAGTTCCAGCAAATGGTCGGCAGCATCGGCAAAGAGACGCTCGTGGAACTCGCGCGTGTGGGGCCAGAGAACCAGGTGCGCATGCTCGAGGCGCTCGGTCTCAACGGATACCTCATCACGGACGGCAAGTCGCCTGTGAATCTGGTGGGGACGGCCGAGGGGATGATCAGCAAGATCGCCAATGCACCGGCATGAGTGCGGCCGCCGCCGCCACGAAAGAAACCGAACGCAAATGTAGCCATGAAGAAGAGACGACGTGCGTGAGACGAAGTGAGCAGAGGCGGCACTGAGTCATGCGCATACTAGTTTTTGTATTTAGAAAGTGCTGACAACATTGAGCAGTATTTGCTGACGAATTCATCTGGTTTATTTCACCTCCGAGCAAGTGATTCATGTCCAGCACAACACCGTAACCACTTTATATTCAACCAACCACAAGTAGTACAGTATTATTTCAGCGAATCATTCGCTTTCCCTCGTTTTGGCCACTTCCTCTCCCCCTGTAACCCACGGGTTAGACTGTACCCCCTCTCGCTCGGGCGGGAGACTGGTTTGGGTCACAAGCGAGTCGCCGAGTCACAGTCGAGTCGTGTGAGAGCGAGTCTAACCCGTGGCGCGCACCCCTTTGTCATCGACGTGGCTACCGATCCCGCGTGCCGCCACGGATTCCGGAGCGCCATCTTACGCGGCCCTTCTGCACGACTTGCACGCGTATCCGACCAGCGAGACCGTGCGCATTCGATTCGCCGTGCCGTGCTGCATCGCCTCGTACCACTCGCGTGTCCGTGGGATCTCGTCAAGCCCAGAAATCCGTCGTTCAAGTTCAAGCTCGTGCTTCCCCCTTCGTGTGATCCAACTGAGTATGAGCGACAACTGGCACTTGGAAGTCAAGTTCCAGGGCCGCCCCATGACGCTTGTCGGCCGGCTGCCCGCGGAGAAGCGGACGCTCTTAAAAGAGTTCCCGCGCAAGCTCGCGCTATCGACCCGAGCCAAACTCGCGGCGATTCCGTCCAAGGGATTCTTCTGCAAGTTCGTGGCCAAGCACGTCGAGGAGCTCAAAGTGTACATGCTCAAGAACGACTGCGCGCTGTGCGTCAACTTTGTCGCGTCGACCTACAACTTTACGCTGTATCTGATCGTGCCCGTGTCGCTTCGTGGACTCAAGTGTCTCCACCGTCTCAAGAAAAGCGGTACGTTTTGCTTGCACCAACGCAGTGCGAGTCGTGGTTGGCATGTCTAACGTATTGGATGTGGTGTCACGAGTGTAGGTGCACCCCCCGAGTCGATCAAGTCGCTTTGCACGGACCGCGAGGGCGTGGTGATTGGGTTTATCGTCTCGGAAGTCAACCATGAGCTCGAGGAAAAGCTCGTGGAGCGAGAGAAGGCGATGCAGGAGATCGTATCGACTGCGAAAGCGATCTCCCACACGTTTGGTGGCGACCCGCTGCTCGAGTTCGATTTGCTGATGGATCAGCTGGAGACCAAGCCGTCGACTATTCCGGTGCGTTTGCGTTGCTGACGGTGCTATTCATTGTTGCGTTATGCGTAGTCGGGCTAATCGACTGGTGTGATATGTGGCGATAGATCTGTTCCAAGTTTATCATCAAGCACGAGCAGTTGCACTCGCGGATACGCAGCAAGCTGCTGGAATCGATGGATGCGTTTGACGCCACCAAGGGCAAGACGAACGTCTTGTTCCTCGTGCACGACGTGATCAAGTGCGTGCGTGGAGGGTACCCCCAAGAAGAGCGGAATGCGAAAATGCTGGCCTCGCCGCTGGTGCGCGAGCTGCAGAAGGTGTTGTATGCGATTGTCGAGAGGATACCAGACGAGGCGAAGCAGAGCGTACGTGTGCGATTGCGATTTTGGGAATCATCAGCGAATGATCTCATTTGGCAATCTTTCGATTATGAGAGCTGACTTTGCCTCGTCTATGCGTTTTAATAGTCGAATGTGAAGGCTGTGTTCGAGTTCTGGACCAAGTGGGGACTCAACTACAGCTCACCACCTCCAGCAGTTGATGATTTTGACGACTCGTTTTTGGACCCTTCAATTTCAGCGATTGACGCCGAGGCAAATATGCAATCGGATGCATCAAGCTCGCCCGTGAAGCAGCAGTCTGCGCCGTCTGAAGTAATCGATTTCATGAAACGGCACTCGATGATGCCCGGGCCGTGGGAAGTGTATCTCTCAAGAGCGACTGCACAAGAACTGGACGAGCTCGACAAGGCTATGTCGCTTAATGAAGAGTACCATAAGTTCAATCGGTGGCGAGAGGACGAGAAGGGCGGCCGACGTACGGGCGAGTACTTTCTGCACCACTACGTCAAGACTCACATGCCAATGCTTCTTGTACACACTTACAAGGGTGCAGTTCCGAGTGCGAAACGAAAGCGTGTGAAGAAGGAACTCGAGATCTTCAAAGATGCGTTTTTGTGCACATGGGACGACATTGATGCCGCAGCAAGACGTGCAATTTCAGATGTGGAGCGCCCCGTAATGGATGATATCTGGAGGAAAATGGAGAATGAGAAGTGTGTGAACGCATCTGCATTCGTGTTCGGCAAAATTCGGAGGATGAAGACGATTCTTTTCTCTCAAAATCCTGAGCTTGACCGAATCCTCGCGCAGATCTCGGATGAGAGTGACGTCAAAGAACAGGAACTCATCGACAATATGGTGCGAGCGTTTAAGCTTGATTCGATGGCACGAGAAGGTCTGCGAAAGGTAAAGCATGTTCCCGAGTTATGCAAGATCGCGAAGGAGCTGTGCGATCGTTGCCGTGATCGAATGGTTGCGAACCCGTCGGTCCACGTTGTGAAGCTTGCCCAGAAGGCCGTTGCTAAGCGCAACCCGCGAAAGGCTTACTCAACGGCAATGAAGGTGATGATGATGCGTCAGATGCGGCTTGCGTCAATGTTCGACAAGGAGAGCCAGTACGTTTACTTTTGCGACTTGCTGGTGTAGGGAACGGTTGGAACACAAACTGACGCTTGTGTTTATCGCGTGCAGGAAACGACGTCGATTGGAGAATTCCTCACCATCGGCCGAGACGGACGCGTCCATGTCGCCTCACGAAGACCTTACGGATGCGGAACTCGCTGCCGTAAAGAAGCGTATTCCGAAACCACCGAAACTCAACTTCAAGAAAGTTGATCTCAGCACGATCACCTATCAGGAGACGAATGACAACGGCTCTGTTGGTGTCGCCATCTCGGGTATCCCGAATGCTGGGCGTGGTCTCTTTAATCTGTCTGCGCACCCGTGGCCGGCCTTCTCGGTCGTATGTATCTTTGGTGTTCGCCGCATCACGAAGGAGGAACACCACGATGGACTGAACAAGGTCGCACGCTGCGGTGAACTCGGTGAGACTTTTGTGGTCGTGAATGGTGTAGTACGAGAAGTCGAAAAGTTCCAGATGCAGTACGGCCACCGTTTGCAACCGTTCGATGGCCTTGTCGATGCTGATGGCTCCGCTGGTGGCTTTCCGAACGACCGCGTGTATGAATATCCTGCGGACATTTACTGGGACGCGTCGTCGTTTTACAACAACTGCATCCTCGTGCCGGGCTGTTTGATCGACACACAGGACGAATCGGCACCGATCATTCTGAATCAGCTCTACATTGTGACGTGGAAAGAAGTGGCAGTGCGCGAAGAGTTCTTCCTTGCCTACGGCACTTCATACTACGAAGACGATGAGAAGAACGAGCGGATCAAATTGCGGTAGACAGAACGCATTCGTAACCACTCCGATTTTGTTAGACAAACGTAGTATGAGTACCATCCACACTCACAGCGGGAAAGCAAATCCGAAATACACAAGACATCGACAGTGTACTCTATTGAAGATGGGATAAATACGCGTCCTTTGTTGCGTTTGGAACTGACCACGTCACGTTACATTCCTTCAATCGGAATACGGCACACGGGACAGGTGAGCTGCATACGAAGCCACACGCGCACGCACTCGCTGTGGTAGGTGTGGCCGCACAGCAGTCGCGCCGTCTTGGTCTCGGCCGAGGCGTCCAGACTCGCGCAGCAGATCGGACACTCGGCATCATCATCGTGGTCGCTCGACTCGCTCTCGCTGTCGGTCGTACACGGACTATCGTGTGAACACGTGTTGATCTCGACCACAGCGTCCTGTTCCACGATGATGATCGTGCGACGCGGAGGGAGTTGCTCGCTGAGACTGCGACGCAGCGGCTGGTCCTCGGGATCGCGATGAGGATGCTGATGACGGTGCTGCTCGCCGCCGACCGTGCGGAGCAGGATCTTGTCGGCCAGTTCACTGCGCTGGATCTCAACGTCGAGGAATGCACTGATAGCCCCCCACGCGAGCCGTGTCGCGTCACACTCGGCGTCGCGACGCAGCACCGCGAGTAGCACGTCGTTGAGATACTCCTGGATGACGCTGCAATGGCCAAACTGCGTGACCACGCGGCTGTCGCTCCAGCGGCGCTTGGGCTTTTTGTACTGCGAGGACGAAACGATGCGGCGCAGCGGCCCGCAGCACGCGAACGCGCGGCACGCGCTCGCCGCGAGCGTCGTCTGCAGCGTCTTCTTCAGCGCTGTGTATTCGGCCGGTGACTTGGCGAGCACCCACTTGTGGTGCACGTCGCGGTCGATCACGTACACGACGAACTGGTCGCTCAGCGCCGACGCCGCGGCATTTGCGACCTCCGTGGGGCTCGCGTTCTTGGTGGTCGTCGCGAGACTCGAGAACGCCGACGTCGCGCGGCGAAGACGGCTCCGTTTTTGGCCGGAACTGGACGTGGACGCAGAAGATGGCTTGGAGGGCGAGCCGGGCGTGACGACCACATGCACAGGCGCCTGTGGGGGCTGCTGCACGTGCGGCACAGCCACGCGCGTATCGGCGGCAGGCTTCCCATGGATGTCGGCCACACCACCGGCCTCCAGGAATCCTTCGAGCGACACAAAGACCATTTCGTTGGGAGTTGGGAATTCAGGACGTTTCCGGTGGAACGGAAAGGGGAAGCTGGGAAGCAAAAACTCGACTGAGCTGGGCGTCGTGTTGGAACTGTTGGGCCTTGGATCTGGGGGATGGAATGGCTTCGTTGGGTGTTGGGTTTCCGATGCTACGGTGTTGGCGTGCCGAATGTCGCGCCGCACAAAGGCAAGACGACCTCTGTGCCATCAGATGTGGGGCGCGGTGTGGATGAGGAAGCGCACTGCCTTTCAGTATAGGCGTCACAATTAGACTACCAACGGAGAAACCGAAACGGCAAACGTCAGTGCCCCGCGAGTCACAAGTGACGTGTCACCTCTAAAGTAGTAGAGTCGATTCTCTTCCTGAAAGAAAATGCTTTTGATGCACTGATAGAGCACCGAGAGGATGGTTTTCGTTGGAGGTGACTTGTCTGCAAGAGCTTCGACGTTCTGAACTCTGCCAGCCTCGCACGGTTCCACATGCTTCTATCGCTTCCGATTGGATGGTTTCCGAATTGCCACAAAACCAGCTGGTGTGTTGGCAACGTCAAGGACTTTGAGAGGTTTCTTCCGCGCCATTTTTTTTCTTTCTTTTTGTTTTCAAATCCTCGGTTAATTTTCGTTGTTTACTTTCGACCCGTTCCCCCATCTCGAACCCCAACAAAGGGCTCGACCGCACGCTTTATTAGGGCCTGCGAACAGAGATCACTGTAGCCAAGTTCGTCCATGTCCGTGGATCAGGGCGCGGCGATGGCCATGGTGATCGCGGCCGATCTGGGCTGCGCGCTGTGCCGCAAGCGCACGGGCGAGGCCGTGACGCGGCTCTGCCACGCCTGCGGACTGCCCGTGCATCTTTCGTGCGCGCAGCACGTGGCCGCGCGCGAGTGCGAGCTCGAGTTTGGCTTCCCGCTGCCGGCCGTGTACTGTTCCAAGCGGTGCTACGACACGGCCGAGCTCCTGGTGCCCACGACAACCACAACCGCCACCACATCCACCAGCGCTCCCAACGACGACGATCTATCTACCACCGTGTTGGCCGCTGCCGGGGGCGGCAAACGCTGGTCACCGCAAGTGCCCAACGAAGTCACGGCCGCACTCACGCTCAAGATCGGTGACGTGAGCCGCACGTCGCGCAAGCACCTGTCGATCACGACATTCCGATTCCTCTTGTCGGAAGGGTTTGACGTGTTCAAGGCCAAGGTGAACAGCCGCGCGGCCAAGGAGCTGCAGCAGCACACGCTCGAGGCGTACGTGCGCGAGGACCCGGCCGTGTACATCCGTCCGGGCGTCCACTCGAAGCAGGCCGAGCTCGTCGAGCTCACGGACCATAACTTTGAGACGCGGATCCGCAAGACGTTTCGTAATTTTCTCAAGCGCAAGGCCACGCAGAGTGACGCTGGTCGGCAGGAGCAGTTTGAGTGCGACATCTACGCGTACGTCAAGAAGGAATCGGCCGTGCGGCGGCGTCGCGATAGCCACACCAGTGCGGGAGCGTCCTCCGCAGTGATGGACGGACGGGGAGGAACCAGTGGTGGTGGTGGCGTCAAGATGCTGTCGGGGCTCGCAGCGCAGCACCACCTCATGCTCCAGCAGCAACAGCAGACGCTTCTTGGCACGGGTGGTGGCACGTTCGACGACGCGGTCGTGGGCGAGGCGGGTGGTGGTGGCAGTGCATTGCTGGGTGGCTCCGTCGGTGGGAAGCGACGACTGAGTGACCTTCACGAGAGATCTGACGAAGTGGTAGATGCTGGTGGGACGCCCCCGGGGTACAAGAGCATCCGCATGGTACTCAACGGGTCCGTGGTCGCTGTGAAAGTGAATGTTGGAGATCTTCTGTCGGCGCTCGGTCTGCCGCCCACAGGGTTCCAGACAACGCTGGGCGCTCAATCCGATAACGAAGGAGGCACAGCGTCGGGCTCGTCCGTGAACGGGGAGTGCTAGTTCGGTCTGAGCAGTGATCAGACCGACGGAAAGCCGGTGGTCCACGGCTTGTGTTGATACTGTGCGTCACAAAGAGAGTTGAAGTGTGCTGCTGGTTGACGGCAGTGAAAGGAAGTAGTTGAGTTCATCATATCAATGCAGATGTATGTATTTTAGTTGGTTCTGACTGGAAAATCCACCGCCTGTGAAACAAACTAGAAGCTCAGCAGTGCTTTGTTCCGTGTCGTCGAATAGCGGGGGCAAAAGAGTTTGGACTTCGTGGAGGTGCTTACAATTGTGAAATTGGCTACTACTACTACTACAATTCTACTTCTACTTTACCTCTCAAAATTGGGAGTGTGCACGAGCGGGAGTATGCAAGAATCAAAAGGAGGCTTGTTCAGACGTTCACAGTGATGCCCTCGCAACACTTAGAAATCTGGACCGAGGCTGTCGTAGCTTGGCTGCGACCACGTCGACTCGCGACGGGGAGGAGCCGGACGACGTGGGGGCTTGGCATCGTCCATGCTCTTCATGTAGCGGTACTGCGGCTGGTGACCTGCGTATGGTCCCTGCTGGAGGGCTGGTGGTACTGGTCCCTGCATTTGGTGCGCGTGCATCGCCTGGGGAGCCATTTGGTGGTACTGGTGAACCTGTTGAGGGACGAACGGAGCAGGTAGCGGGGTGAGTCCGTATTGCTGATGCGGCTGCATGGCTGGTTGCTGAAGAGGCTGTTGCTGTGGCTGCGGTTGGTATTGCGATACATACTGCTGCTGCTGTGGTTGTGGCTGTTGCTGTTGTTGCTGAAGGTACTGATGCGAATGCTGGTGCGGCACCGATGGCTTCTCCGTGGGGAGGCCCGTGGCGGCACCAAGCTGAGCAGACCACTCGAGCGTGTTGCTCTCGACGGTTCGTAGGTCGCTCTCGCCGTGCGCAAACCGACACTCTTCCTTTGTGAAATTGCAGCAGCCCTTCAGGTAGTAGTAGCATAGCTCGGTCTTGTAATTCTGAAGGCGCGGGGCTGTTGTCGGAAGTGTCGGAGCCGGCAGTGCTCCTGCGCCAGCACCTGCACCGGCTCCACCAGCGTTTTGGCCGAGCAGCGCGAGACCATCACGCAGGTCGTTCTCGCCGTGGGCCAGCGGACACTCGCGTCGCGACTTGGGGCAGCTTCCTTCGAGCCAGAGCGGGCACATACGGGACTTGTAACTCGTGCTGGACGTGTGCTTGGGCGTGTTTGTACGGACGAGGTCGCTCTCACCATGAGCGAACGAGCATGTGCGACGCGTTTTGTTGCACTTGCCCTGCAGGTAGTACATGCACATTTCGGTTTTCCAGTTGCCCGACGCACCACCTTGCTGCTGGCTTTGTTGCTGATGACTCGCGACGCCAGACGATCCTGATCGGTGGAGCGAGCCGGGGGCGCCTTTCTGACCGCCGGATCCAGCACCCGGGCCGGCCATGACTGACACTTCAGCTGCGAGCGCTGGGTTGAAAGACGGGTGGCGTTGCAGGATCCGCTCGATCGCACCCGACACTTGCCCGTTGGCCTCCTTTAGAAATTGCTCCAGTTCGTCCACCGGGATGTTCTCAAACATCTCACTGAGCAACGACAGAGTGAGAGGGGCGACGGTCGTCGCGGTCGATCCCGACCCAGCAGTACCTGCAGTCGTCAGTGCCTTAAGAGGGGTCGAGAACGACAGCGCCGTCGAGGTCGAGTCCGAGGACGACGGCCGAGACGTCTCAATCCGCAAGTGGTCCATTTGGTTGTCTCCCTTGTCCAGCCGACGCACAGTGGCCACGGATTGGAAGCAGCGTGGACATTGTCGCGTCGTCGAAGGACTCGTTGGCTCGTCCACCGGTGACACCATGCGGTCACAAGGACGACAGAGGCGGTGTCCACATTCCACCAGCTCGACCACTGGCGCTCGCGAGCGGCCACAGCCATCACACGACGCAGTCTTGGTACCTGCCGCCGCTTCCTCGGTCTCGCGCAGCGTGAACGTACTGAGGTCGCGCTGCAGTTCAGCCTGGGCCCTGCTGGCACTGTCTTCCACTTCAGTCACCTTGGTCTCGTGCTCATCCGTGTCATCCTCGTCTTGTGTATCCACCGACCGCGAGCCACTGGCCTCGGACCGCGCCTTGGGCGTGAGCTGCGGCGAGTCGAGCAGCGCCGAGGGCAAAAACTGGCCGATCAGACTGTTGCGCAGTGGCTGCATGCCCATCATGCGTTCGTCGTCATCCTCCTCGTCGTCGTTGGCCGAGCCGCGTGCGTGGTCGGCCGTCGTGGTGGCCGTTTGCGGCCGCGCCTGCGCCCCACGGTTCTGCGAATAAAAGCTACCGAACGCGTCGCCCGTCGAGGTCGTGGGTTTGTTGGGTGAGGACCACGGGTCGTCTTCCTCGGCCGAGTGCGTACCGCCCCGCAGCGACTCATACGAGCCGCGGCGCTGGTCGTTGGCCATCCGCGCGTGGAGCCGCGCGCGGTCCGCGGCGTCGGGCGAGCGGGCGCTACCTGCGGATTCGTACTGCTGGCGGACCTCGTCCACTTCTTTCTTCGAATCGATGTGGGCGAGCTTTTCGTTGATCAGTTCGCGCTTGAGCTTGAGTGCGAGGATCGAGTAGAGCGCGAGCCGCTCGCGGGCCACACGCTGCTCGGTCTGCAGGTCGTCCACAAGCAGCTGCAGCTCGGCCGCACGGCGTCGTGCGCGCTGCAGCTCCTGGGCCACACCGCGGGCGTCGTCCGTCTCGAGTGTGGACGACAGAGCGTCGACTACGCCGTATTGGGTCGCGACTTGCTGCAGGGCCGCGGCCACCGAGTCGCCGAGCTGGGTTACGAGCAGCCGCACGAGGTCGTTCGCGGGTGGGCGCGCGGCCACTGTGGATCCAGCGGTCGATGGCTCATCTGCGCGCGGTTTGGCGTCTTGGGGGTGGGTGTGCTGATGGTGGGGCGAGGCGTACGCACTGCGTGGAGCGGTCACGGACACGGCGGCGTTGGCCATCGCGGCCACACGGACGGAAGACGGTGTGGACGGTGTGGACGCGAGACTGCTGCGACCGCTGCCTGCTTGTGAATGCGAGACCACCCCGATCCCGCGGGGCGGGGTGGGTGGCTCCATGTTCCTTTTTATTTGGGGGAAAGTGCCGCGAGCAGACGGGTCGGCCACGAGACGACGGGGCACACGCGAGCGGAGGAGGAGCGGATTGCCGTCGGGTGCTCCGGACACTTGTCACTAAACGCTGTGGGTGGGGCCCGCTGGGAGTGGGCACTTGGTGGATCCCCGGCAAAAGCAAAAAAAAAACAGCGGAAAGAAATGGGCTCGTTGGTCACGCCGCCGTGGCCACTACGTACACTTTCCGGAGAGCAGGCTCGTCCGGGGACAAAGAGTCCAGAGAAAGAGACGCGCCAACGATACCTTGGTCAAAGCTCGTGACGACGGGGCAAAAGCTGCGTGTGCCACCGGATGGGACAAGCGAATAGTTTGGCGGTGGTGGCTCTTCTGCTAGGGTGGACTGTAGGATCTTCGACGGCCGCCCGCCACCACGTTGCTGGGTTGGCTGCGTCGCGCGGGTCCCTGTGGTCTTGTCGTCGAGCGCGATGCGAGTCGATGGGTTGGCGAGATCAACCAACGACCGACACACGAGTGGCTCGCTAGTCAAAAAGCGCGCGGGAACTCTCGGCGCGGGCTTCCGCTTGCTTTCCTTCCGTTCCTTTCGCGTGCGCACCCTCTTCCGCGACCGGTACGTGTCGGTGGGTGGCCGGGATTTATGGCGCGAACTATCAAATTTCAGCGGAGCCACAAACTGTACGTCTAGTATGCGATGAACTCGCGGATCACAGAGTCGACTTTGGAAGGGTCCTACGTTTGTGGAGGCACCAAGGTTAGGGATCGGGGTTCTCGGAGGCAGAAGCCCGCCACCAAAACCGAGCGTGAACTGGCCAGTAGCTCCCGAGCCTCGCCAAGGGTGGGTTGACGTTGTTGCTTCCAGGTAGGTACTGAATGAACGGTGGGAATGGATTCTTTCGTGTTGCCGTTTCAGGGGCGGCCGCCCCAACCTCAAAGGGCGTGGTGCACTTCGCCGTCTTCGCCGCCTTCTCTCCCAAAGATCGCATGCAGGATGAACTGACTACTGCCAGTTCATGTGGCACCCCTTGGAGGTCGGAACCCACGTGAGCGTGACGCGCGACATCCGCTCGGGGATCCACATGGAGCCAATCTGTCCCAAACTACTTTTGCGTCTAGTATATGTCTGTGTTCTCTCCCGCACTGCAATTGGTCGAGGGGCAGTTGGTCCGTCGGGCTTCCCCCACCCTCGGCTCAGCGACGAATAGGATAGCATAGGTTGGGCGCGCCCTCTACCGTTCAGCCGACTTGACGGACGAGATGATTTTCAGCTTCGACCTATGGACCTGTACCATACCATAGGTATGGTACAGGTGTAGGTATCCGTCCTGTCTGCGAGCGGATACTTCAATGCCGCAATAGGCCCCCCGAGCGGACGCCATGCTGTGTTTCCATTGGCGATGGCCAGTCTGATCCCAAATAACAGACACGACACGGGGATGAGCGGCCTTCGAAAAAAATACGACACAAGCACAAAAAATAGGTCAGAGAAAAACACCAATCCAAACGTTTTGTCCAATCAGATGATCACACGAGTGGACAATCAACGATTGGTGCACAGTCACAAGAGGACGGCAAACAAAATACGGTACCCATGCGGTAAAGTACGAATTCCACCACTGAAGCGTTAACTCATGAACAGGATTACTTGTTTCAGTAGCATGACGTGGTCCACACGGTAGATCGCATCTTGAAGAGGCGTCCGGAAAAGGCGACACGATGCCTGCAATCACAGCGGACCACGAGGCCGCCGTGGACATCGAGGAGCGTCGTGTCCACGCCGTGGAGCACGTGCTGTTCCATCCCGTATGTTAGACCACGTCTAAACCATAGACCCTTCCGCCGAACTAACCACTGTTTTAGATCCGCAAGAGTGTCGTGTCCGTGACTGGCCACTCCCTCCAGGAACTGGACCCCCAATATGGCGCGACGATCGGCGAGGCCGCATTCGACCTCGCGTTCCTCAGCGACAAGCCAGTCGCCGCCAACGCCGCTCGGCTGCTCGAGCACCTTGTGCCCGTCGGCGCGCACCACGTCGCTGCCATCTTCCAGTCACGGTGCGTCGGCTCGCTAGGCTTGCTTGGAAATGGACCTATACTTCTTACGCCTTTTGGTCGTGGAGTAGATGCCTGGTGGTCTGGGATCTGCGCGACACGGTGCTGCAGTCCGTGACCGAGGTCGAGAAGCAGCAGAAAAGCGTCGCGGCTCTCGCGGCCTCGCTGTGCAAGGACAAGTGGCTCTTCTACGCGTCCGAGGGCTCCAACAGCATCAAAGTCTCCGCCGTCGACGCCCGCGAACCGCCCAAGAAGATCTCGCGCAAGGCCGCGAACCGCAGCAGCCAACTGACGTCGCTCGCGTACCACACGCCGCGGCGTCTGTTGGCCGCGGGGGCAAGCGACGGCGCGCTGCAGCTCTGGGTCTTCTCGGAGGAGAACACGCTCGGCGGTAGCGGCAAGGAAGAGGCCGCGCTGGTCACGCCGCTGTTTGCTGCACAGACCACGGCGTCGCCCGTGGTGCACATCGCGTTTGCGGCCTGTGGATCCCACGCACAGCTGCTGCTCGTCGCGTACCAGAACCGCGTGGTCGAGGTCTGGGATCTCGCGGGCAACGCACGGCAACGGGAGCCCTTTCGCGTGGCGGTCTTGCACTGGTGAGTACGACGAGTGTCCACGCTTCGGGCCGTTTGAAGACTGATGGATGGATCTGATCTGTTGCGTAGCGTACCCCCACACGCATCCGACTTTGCCAAAAAGAACGGCGAGCTCGCGCTCCATCTCGACCCGCAAACGCCGTTGCTGTTTGTGCACTGGCACGCGTACCTCGGCGCTGGCTCGAGTGCGGCCGCCGTCGAGATCCGGCTCGGCGTCGGGAGCAACACGACGGCTCCTCCGACGCAGTCAGTGTCGGACTGGCACGAGTTTGTCCCCGCGTCGGCGCCGTCGCACGAAGACGGCAGTGCCGTCGTGGTCTTTGGTAGCCAACCAGCAGCCTCCCCGGCCGTAGCCTATGTCTCGACGCACCACACGCGCCAACTTCTGCCACTCTCGGTAGCGTGTCAACAACTGGAAACTGTGGTCGACGAGACAGCAAAGCTATCGCTCTCGGCGGCTAGCCAGCTCGGCGTGGAGCAGTACTTCAAGTACCACGACGTCCCGGCGACGTTGGTCCAAATCGCACGATGCACCGACGAGTCATCTGCGTCTTCGGGCAACGTGATTCCATGCCAGCTGCAGCGGTTCTCGCAAACGAGTGGTGAAATCGAGAAGCTCGACGACCTGCCCGTGTGGAACAACTACCAGGGACGCCAGCTCGTACCGTGGAAACTCGAGTGCAACGAACAGCAGTCCGCTGTGTGTGTGCACCTTCGAGATCCGAGCAAGAGCCATGCGACGGACGACGACGCGGGCGTTACGTACGTGCTATTGGAACTGAAGGCGAAGGCAAAGGCCATGAGCGACGGAGATGGCGACGGTGGTAGCAGTGGTGCTGCCTCCAGTGTCCATGTCACGTGTGGCACGCCCATGGACGCATTGGACGTTTGCTTCTGCGATCTGAGAACCGACGAGGCCAAGCAGACTCGTCCGTACGTGATGCTCGCGCTCGCGAGTACGGGCAAATCGATCGGGTTCCAGATGAATTGTGACCAAGTGGACCAGACCAGTCGGGTTTTGCTGCAGCAAGCCGTTCGCCGGATCTTTCCGACACCCATTGCGTTGTCCGCGAGTTCCACGTACGCGTCACTCGTCGGCAGCCGCTTGCTGTATCTTGTACCGTCCAGTGGAGGCGATTCCGCCACGATGACGCATCACAGTCTCGTGCTCAGTGAAGACGATCTCTCTGTACCTCGCAACCTATCGTCCGGCTTTCAAACGCGATCCAACGGCGAACGAGTTCTCGACGTGATATGGAATGCAGGCGCTTCGCAGTCGACGCTTTCGTCCGCCGACCGC
This sequence comes from Pythium plurisporium, assembly GCA_023336035.1. Lineage (NCBI taxonomy): Eukaryota > Oomycota > Peronosporomycetes > Pythiales > Pythiaceae > Pythium > Pythium plurisporium. The sequence continues at coordinate 29,608 of JAADVY010000082.1, forward strand.
TCGACGAATATGCTCGCCGCTGTGCGAACAACCCAACGTGTGGTCATCCTCTCGGCATCGCCGCCGTCGACGTCGCTCGCGGTCGTCGCCGAGTATGATCTGGTGCGAGATCTCGGCTCGCCGCAGAGCCTGTTGTGGATGGCACAGACGCTGCTCGTTGTGACCAGCGATCAGCATGTGCGGTTCGTGACGCCATTGGTGCCAGCGAAATCCGGCTCGTCGACCACGCACTTGCTGTGCTCACTGCCGTCCGATTTGTTGGGGCCCCAAAAGACCCAGCTTCTCAGTGTGTGCAGTGATCGACTGTGCTACGCGGTGCAAGACCCTCGCTCGCTCGAGTGCAGGACCTATTTGCGACCGATCGCTGTGTGCGAACCGCTTCTTCTCGGCTTTCGCGAGCCGACAGACGGGCGACTGAAGGCGATCTTTGAGCGGGATGTGCTCGTGTTCCTCTCGACAGGAGGCGCGGAAACGCGCAATCCTGTCACGGAGCGACTGCTCGATGTGCTCTACCACGACTTTGGCTGGACCGACACGGTCACGAAAGTCTTGGACGCGATGCTCAATCCCTCCACTGGTGCGGCTGCGTCTCTGGCTATCGCAGGGGGAACTGCTGGAGCAAGCGGAGGATCCTTCAAGAAGGTCACCCACTTGCCAGCGTCGTTGGTCTCGTCCCTGCTGCTTCACTCGCAGAAATGGAAAGACGCTGTTCGCGTGCATCTAATCAACGATCCGGCATTGGAGGAATACGCTCTGGCGGATGACGATGGGCTCGGATCGTCCTCGGCCAAGCTGCCGTCACGAACGGGAGCCACATCCTCGCGGTTCCAATGGCTCGCAGCGGTGCTTGCCAGTGTGGGCCAAGCCGAGCTGGCGATCAAATGTCTCGATGTGGCGGGGGACGATATTGCCATCGTGGAGCTGCTTCGCAAGCACGGACTCGACCCCACGGCCGCCGAGTCGGTTCTCAATGCGTTGCAAAAGGACTGGGCCCAGCTCAACCCGTCACTCGCTGCGATCACCAAAGCCACGACTGCGACAGACTCGACAGCCACGCAACGCCACGACCTCTTCTCCTTGCTGTGCTGTGAGCAACTGAACCAAACGGAACGACGCAGTCGACTGCTTGCTACCGTTCGACCGCTTGACAAGCTCAACATGAAGACGACGCAGAACGAACCCGCGAAGGAGAAGCCGCCGTTGACAGCGAGCGGTCGAGCGGGCATTCTGTATTGGAAGCGACTCTCACCAGAAGACGCCAAGGATGCGATCGGTTTCTCATCGACACCGCATTTCAGCACCGATGAGCCCAAGAATCCGACGAGCAATGCGATTTTCCATGGCTCAGGTGGAGGTAGTAGCCTCCTGAGTACTGGCACGAGTGGTGCGGGCGAGGACCCGGCGGTGGCAGCATCGACTGGTGACGCTGCAGCACAGTCCGGAAGTGATGCTGCGGCCAAGATGACCATCGGGCCGTTCCTCGAGGACGAAGACGCTGTGGTCGCGTACTGGCGCTTTGAAGAAGGCTCTACGGCGAGTGAGGACGACACGAAACGCACGCTCGACTCGATGGACACGACCAAGCGTGAAAACCACTTGCAGATCCTCCAGTTTGGCTCGGTCATGACCTTTGCGACGTCCTCGGCTCCTGTCGACAAGGGCGAGGAAGGCAAGCTACAGGAGGCTTTCTCGTTGCGGTTCCCATCAGCTGAGGCTGGTCCAGTGGACGAATGGGGTGCCAAGTGTGCCGTGCGGCCTGGCAGTACGCTGGACATTGGGCTGGTGTTTGACGAAGACCCGTATCGACGCAAGTTCACATTCGAAGCCTGGATCCGCAACTTTGTGCTGTTTCGAAAGAAGCAGGTCGCGGAAGAAGACGGAGGTGATGGCGACGATTTCTCCGCCGATCGGTCGATGGCAGCGTGGACAGATGACGCCAGTGTGCGGCGTCTCGTGTGTCGTCGTGGCGTGGACAAGTCGACATGGTGGGAGTTTGGTTTGTGCGATGGGGGTGCGTTGTTCCTCACGTTTGGTGGCCACACACTCAAGGCCGACGAGAAGATCACGAATGCCGCTGCTTGGCAGCACGTGGCCTTCACGATTGACATCACGTCGCCCAAGCACGCTACGCTCAAGCTCTTTCTGCAGGCGCGATGCGTCGCCACGAAAGAGGTCAGCACCGTCGACAGCAATGCCAAGCTACTGTCGGCGGCCACCAAAGCCCTCGCGGCCATGGGGCCCGACCCGTCCGGCGGACTACCACCTCCTCCGTCGACGCTCCACTTGGGCCATGAGCTGACCGACTATGAGATGACCGAGTTGCGTGTGTGGGCCAACGCTCGCACGGCCGAGCAACTCAGCGACATGAAGGAGAACTACTTGGGCATCGCTGAGACCAAGCGACGTATGAAGATCACGATCCACCAGCGCAACTGCCAGTGCGAGAAGTGTCTCGGACGACGCACAGTCAAGCCAGCCGCCGGCAAGGGGGCGCTGCTTGGTGCTCCGTTGTTCCCGTCCACGCCGCCACCTGCTGCAGGAAGTGCACGAGACCGTCGGCGTCCTCAGCCCAAAGCGTAAAATTGAAAACGAGACTAGGAAAACCAAGTAAATGATGTTTGACAAACCGAAATTCTGCATTAGAGGCCGCCGAAGCGCGCGCTGCGGTTGCTTACAAGACCTGCTTGATGAAGTGGTTGATCTGCTCACCACGGTTGCCGGCGTCACCGCCCTCGGCGTAGTGGAGGAGCTTCTTGGTGTAGCCACCGTTCGGCGACGAGAGCTGGAACGGCCAGAGGAAGTTCGAGGCCTGCTTGAAGTTCGGGCCG
>JAADVY010000083.1:0-32354 GCA_023336035.1 Pythium plurisporium
ACGCTTGTGACACCTCTGCACTGTGCTGTATCGACTGGACGCATCGATGCTGTCCGCTGGTTAGTGCAACACGGTGCCGACGTCAACATTTGCTCGCGATCATCTTTCCGCCATGAATCACGACTGCCTCCGATTTTTCTTGCTGAACATCCTGAGATCGTCAAGGAGTTGCTTGCAGCCGGCGCAAACCACCTTGTGATCCCAGACCCTGGCCACATGAACACGATCACTGTTCTGCAAATGGCATATCTCCGTGGGAACTATGCTGTTGCTCAGGTCCTTGAAAACTGGGGTGGTGATGTTGCTCTAACTCCACTGCATGCCGCAGCAGCAATGAACAACACGACTCGAATTCGGCATCTGCTGCGCAAGAAGGTGAATCCTGATTGTCTGGGAGAGCTGGGCTACATTGGATTGAACAAGCGAACTCCGTTGCATTGGGCATGCGTGAATGGAGCTATCGATGCGGTGGAGCTTCTTCTTGGGGCGAAGGCAAATGCTGATTCCCAGGATGCTCGCGGTCGAACTCCACTGCATTGGGCGGCGCGTGTGAACCAAGTTGAGGCTGTCAAGGTGCTACTAGATAACGGTGCTGATCCGAACATTGTCGACGATGGTGGAATGACTCCGATTCTTTGTGCTGCGTGTGCTGGCGGTACGACTACTGAAATGTTCAAGGTTCTCGTCAGTCACGGAGCCAACATCAATCATCAACTCCCGTCGACTGGAGATACGGCTTTGCATATCGCGGTGAAGCTTGATGATCTTCCGACTGCAGTCGCATTACTCAGCGTGGGTGGTGACATCATGCGCATGAATCATCACGGCCTTCGTCCCATCGATTGTACGACCTCGACACGACTTCAATTTGAGATCAAGCGTGCTGCAGGCAATCGAGATGTGATGATCAGCTACACTCATTCGCACAAAGAGTTCGCTCTGAAGCTACGAAAAACATTGGAGGACGCCAACATCACAACGTGGCTTGACCTTATGGACCCGAGCGGAATTGGTGGTGGTGCGGTGTGGCGAGAGGAGATTGCTCGTGGTGTGACGAATGCTGCAGTTGTGGTGTGTATCATCACGGAAGACTACGCTCAGTCGCAATGGTGCATGAAGGAACTGGCGTTGGCAAAGCAAGTTGGCACGCCCATCCTCGCTATCTCCACAGAAAACGCCAAGATTTCTGAAGAACTGCAGGTGTATCTTTACACACGGCAGATCATTCCGTTCGAGTCTTCAATTACTGCTGTGGAACGAGTTGGTGACCGCGAAGTCCATTACAACTACAATGAAGATGTGTACAAGCAACAGGCACGGCTCTTACTGGATGGATTGCGCGACGAGATCGAAAAGCGGAAGGAACACATTCTGCGTAAAAATCTCAGTCGCGCAGCGACAGCATCAACGATGAGTGCAAGCCACAACAACCTCTCTGCTATCAGCAACACTTTTCAGGCCAATTCCAGTGGCTCTGGGGTTCGTAGTCGTGCATTGTGGAATCAGGGCAGCTCCAACAAACTCGGTGCAGGCGGTACGTTTTCGAACTCAGCTATGCAGTTTGACGAACGGGCCCCGGCAGCGATGGAACGAGAGCAAATACTACTCGAAGACACGAATCGGGACGGGTTTCTGTACTCTTCGGCCCATTTCAACAGGATTCGAGAACGCAGTGAGATGACGAACAATCAAGGTCGAGACTTTTTCGACACAAACGAATCGATCCTTAGTGTCAACAGCTTCACGGGACCTTTTGGTCCTGATGACCCGACTTACCGGGAGCTCGGATTGAATGATCTGTCCAAGAGCATCATTCTCAACCAGAATGGGTACTACGTGCACAATCCGAACAACACACAGTCAACGCCTCTGTCACGGAAACCGTCGATGATGAGCAATGGCACAGTGCTCGAGACTTTCAAAGAGATGAAGGAAATTGTTGAAGACGGTCAGCATTTCGTCTTCATTTGCCATGCCGACTCTCACAGCACATTTGTTCGTCGACTATGTGCTGCGCTATGTCGAGATGGCGGCTTGCATTGCTACGTAGACCGTCGTCATGGTCTGCCCAGGTCGGGGTCTAGAATACCTGAGAAAACTTCCCAGGACTCACAAGGAGCCGTAAAGTCAGGCACAGAAGCAAATCAGAACAAGAACGACGACGATGACATGCTTGGTCGCATTCACGAAGCGAAGGATGCGATCCTGCAATGTTCAGCCTTTATCCTGATCATCTCGGAGAAGACTATGCGTAGCCAGCTCGTTAAGGACCAGCTCGCATTTGCTGAAGACAAGGGCAAGAAAATCATTCCGGTCGTTGTCAACCAGCTCGAGTTTAGTCTCGACATGCAGTACAGCTTGTCTCGAAGTGATTTCTATCATTTCCTCACTGGAGGGGAGATGCTTGGGTTTGAGAAGTCGCTGGAGCAGGTTTTGGGCGCCTTGCGTGAAGAGATCTATGGAATCTCCGTAGAGCCATCGAGAACGTCATTGAGTCGGCTACAGAAATCGCACAGCTCTGGCCAGTTTTCGGCGATCAGTGAATTCACCAGGGCGTCGTTCGTCGAATCGAATCTTCGTCGACGCCACGGTAGCAGCAACAGTTTCGTTGGCGGCGGAGACACGAACAGTGTGGCTAGTAGCAATGCCTGGATCGATCCGTCCATGGTCAGCCGCACGAATCTCTCGTTTATGAGCACGACGTCCAATTCAGCGTCTGGCGTGGCAGCTCAAACTCCGTCTAGACCGCTAAACACGGACATGAGCCTTCAGCAGGCGATGCTTGGAAGTTTCTTGCGACGATTCTCGGACGAGTTTGACGAAGACGAAGAGGACGATCATCTGGTAGAAGATGACATGCTAGAAGACGAGCTAGACGACGACCAACCAGAGTTGCTTCGATCGGTAAGCGAACAATCGGGCTACCAGACTACCAGCTTCCATGCAAGTGAACACTCCGGCTACGAGAGCGCCAGCTTCCACGTGAGCGAGCCGCCGATCCAGTTTGGCATGCGTCGCGTGTACCAGCCCCGTCCAGGCCGCCTCTCCTCCATCCTGTCAAACTCCAATCGATCGGTGAGCATTCTCGAGCGCGGCTCGGACGAAGAGGCCGCCTCGATCGACGGCGTTCGTGTCAAGACCGACAAGAGCCCGTCCATGCACCCTCACCCATGACCAACTATTATCCTCGAGACACTATTACTTATAAGGGACGACTACTTACTGAATGAAAAAGCTTTATGTTGATGGGTGGCGAAACGATCTCTACACACACATTCGTGATCGCGAGACCATGATGGTCTGTGTGTTGAGCAAGGAACACCAAGGTAATACCGGTACACACACCGGTTTTTTTTCTTGACCCAGCCACTCCCAACAACCCAACCGACCAACGATGGGCGAGAATGGAGGCGACGACGTCGGGCTCGCGGAGCTGCAGCAGCGGCTCGTGACGTTCACGGAGCAGCTCAGCAGCATCCACACGCTGCTGGAAAGCGATCCGGAGAATGGCGAGTTTCTCACGATCGCGCAGGACCTCGTGGAGGTGATCCGTCTCACCAAGGAGATGATCGAGCTCAAGCTCCGCAACGCCCGCAGCTCCTCGGGGGAGACGACCGCGGCGCCGTCGTCGGATATGGGGTTCTCCGCTGGGACGGTCTGTGAGGCGCAGTCCAAGGGTGTGTGGTTCCCGGCGGTCGTCGAGTCGCTCACGACGCGCGACACGTACAACGTCAAGTACATTGGCTTTGGCAACACGGACGAGCTGCCGGCCGAGTCGCTGCGCAGGCTCGAGACGCCGACGGGGCTACCCCCACGTGGAGATATACCCGTCGGATTCCGGTGTCTCGCCAAGTACTACGCCGACGCACAGCTCTATGCGGCGCAGGTCACGGCCACGACCGCGCACGGGTTCCAAGTGCTGTTTGACGGGTACGGCAACTCGGAGGAGGTGCCGTACGAGTACCTGCGTCCACTGGAGACGACGGGGACTACAGATATGGTGGCTGCCGTTGCGGACGCCCCCACCGAGACCAACAAGCCCGTGGCGACCACCGCCGCGGCGCAGGCAGCAGCAGCACGAGAGGCCGCGGCCCAGGCGGCGGCCTCGGCCGCGCTCAAGCCACGCGACGCGGTGGTCGCCAAGGCCATCAAAGTGCCCGAGAACCTGCAGATCTTACCGACCGACTCGGAGGCCGAGAAGGAGCGCAAGCGGAAACGGCTCAAGCACATCCAGAAGCTCAACAAGCAGATCGAAGTGGACAATGCACACAACCTCAAGCAGCACGACTGGAAGTCGTTCCAGCACAAGGCGATCAAGGGCGGCAAGGTCAAAGGTAGCGGCGTGCTGTCCAAGCGCGGCACGAGCATGTTCGCGTCGCCCGACAGTGTGCAGGGCCGTGTGGGTGTGGTGGGCAGTGGCCAGGGCATGACCCACTACGAGCCGGCGCCCAAGAAGATCAAGAAGAGCCAGTTGGGAAACGCCCCGCGCCTGTAGCGCGGGTTCAAAGCCATCGGGTACGCTAACTTGCTCAACGGCACCGTTTTACTCTGGTGCATTTCGTTTTTTACCATTTGCCGCATTTCTTACCAGTTTGTTTCTGCGATCAATTGTTTCATCGTCGCTCATCGTTTCGTTTGTATGGCGGGTCTGATTGGTGTGGCTTGACGAATAGGCCGTCGCACCGGCGACTGGAGATGAGCTTTTCACAACTCTCCGCTTTGTCGATCATTTCTGGGGGGAGGAAGAGGCGAGTGCATGCTGCTTGTGCGACGAAGCAACGGCTCGGTGCCAAAGTGGTGGCGTTCTCGGACAAGGCGTGGTGTTCCGTCACCTGCATCATGGTGATTTGATCCAATCGACGATTGACGGCCAAATTGGGCCGACGATGGATCACGTGGAGGAGAGGGTGTTGGCGTACTCACCGACCAGCCGTGACCACTGGTAGCTCCTGTAGTTGGTTGTCTCGACGGCTGCAGAATGGGGATAGTTGGTGGCAGTGTGCCATCGGCACCAAGCGACGGAGCCATCCTACTGATGCTCGACGGCGAGACACCGCGCAGAACGGAAGCGCGTGACGCTGCAGAGCGAATTGACGACGCCGGTGATGACCCAGGAGATGATGACAAAGCGTCATCATCATCATCGTCAGCATTGTCATCACTTCCAGCAACTGAGGATCCGCCGTTCTCCCGGGCTCGTCGTCGCCTCTCCCGCTCTTTGCGTCTCTGGCGCCGTGCCAATCGCATTTGGTGCTGCACCTCGAGTTCCTTTTGCTGCTGTTGACGCTGCATCGCCTCTGCTGTCTGTTGGAGATAGACAACTAGTCGGTCCAGGCTCTGCTCGAAACCAATCGAAACATTAAAGTGCTGCACGACGCTTCGCGAGAAGGTGTATCGCTTGGCCAAGTCCACGGTTTGCAACGAGAGCATAAGCGGCACTATGAGCTTTCCGCGGTCTTCAGCAAAGGCCAACTGGTCGGCAAGCATGTCGCATTTCGATGAGATCGGCGAGAGCACAACGATGACCGCCGAGCACTCCAGGATCGCATCCTTCGCCGCAAGTTGCCTCGCTTGTGCCGTCGTGGTCGCCGCTTCGCTACCAGATCCGTATCCGGCAGCACTCGCATTAGTCGCGTTCGATTGAAGTCTGCGAAAGTGTCGTGGGCTCCCATTGTGTGAGGCAGACGATGTGGTCGTTCCCGCTGGGATGCCGCCACCGTATTGAATTGATGGGACTGATTGGTCGACTCGACATCGCACGCCGTGCTTTTGCAGCGCGTTCCGTAGGCGCTGGCAAAACTGCAAATGATAGTCTCCGTGCGCAATGAACACGAACGCGCCTCCATCTCGAGAAGACGGCGATACCGCTGAAGCCTCATCATGATCGCCTCGGTTCCCAGCGTTCGCGCGAAGATTTCGAGGTGCTGTCCCACACAAGCCTCCAGCGTCACCATCTGACGCATCATTGTCGTCTTCATCGTCACTCGACATGGGCACGTCATTCTGCACAGTGCTTCTAGCTCGTAGCAGCATTTTCTGGCGCTGTAACCGCTGCGCTCGTTTCACTCGATGCTCTTCAATCTGATCTTGAATGCCGTCTAGTAGCAACCGCATGCAGCTGTGGAATATTTCATCATCGTACTCATGCTTGACGACAAGCTTTGGCTTGGCCACGGCATTTTCTCCTTCGACGGCATCACGAGGATCTTGGGCTGCCAGCAATGCCTCATCATCATCCATGTCGTCTCTGCCAGCATGGCCGCTGCTAGTGGTCTTTGTGCGTTCTTCTTCTTCTCCCTCCATAACTTCAACAACACGCTCAACTAGTGCTGGGCGGAAATCCACGATCTGACGAGTCCACAAATATACCTGGAGCTCTTCCGTCATCTGCATCTCCTCACACTGGATCGCAACAATAGGCACATTATGCATCTTGGCAAATGCCAACTCTTTCATGCACCACTGAGACACGGGATAGTCCGTCGTGAGGAGCGCAAGCACGAGAGCGCTCGACCGGATGCCTTGTGCGATTTCTTGGCGCCACACAGAACCGCCTGTAATCCCGCTCGGATCCATCGAGTCGATCCACGTCGTCACGTAAGCCGCTTCCAAAGCGTCCCGGACCTTACGAGCCAAGGCACTGTGCGAGTGGCAATAACTGATCATGACATCGCGATGGCCAGCTTCTTTCTTGATTGCGTATCTCAGCGAGGAAGATGTCGTACAATCCATAGCACGTTGCCCGACGTAGTTCACAGCCGTCAAGCTCATGCCTGCACGTACCAGAAGAATGGCTGTGGCTTCGTTGTTTTTGCGAAGAGCCACATGAAGAGCTGTGTCCCCGTTTGCCTCTCGCGTGGCGTGTATATCGATACCATGGAGCTGAAGCATCTCGAAGATCTCGGGATCAAGGGTCTTCGCGGTTTGAGAAGGTGTGTTGTCATTTCTCCCGCCGCCAGCAGCTTCATGCTCGGTGCGAGTCATTCGCCGGTGAGAATCATGGCCACGATGGTGAGCATCCGATGTGAACGCCTCACTGCTCGGGCTCGAGCACGTGCCTGCTGCACAAATACACAGCAGCGGATCACCTTGGATATCTCGAACATTGACATCAGCACCATACTTGAGCAGAATCTCGACAGCCTTGACTCGGTTTAGAAGACACGCCCATGTTAACGCCGTTCTGCCAAATGCATCTTTGGCATTCAAGTTCGCACCGAACTTGAGCAGCAACTTGACAACCTTTGCTTCTCCTCGGATAGCGGCCCAGTGAAGAGGTGTGCGTCGAAAGAACCCGGTCACTTTCTCTCCAAACGTGTCAGGATTAGCCCCATGCTCCAAGTAGAACCTAACCTCCTTCTTCAAGCCACGTGCGGATGCATCATGCAATGGTGTGAGAGCCACATCTCCTCCGTATTTTTCGATCTCCATCGCCACAGCGTGGTTTCCAACAAGCCGAGCAACTTCAAAGGCTGTCAGGAAGTATCCGTTACCCGGGACAAAGACTGGGTTCGCGTCCGCATCGAGCAACAAGCGTGTGCATTCCTTGTTGATCGCCCAAAACAACGGTGGGGTCATGAACTTTCTGTGAGACGACTCGGCCGAGAGATTTGGGTCTGCACCGTAGCGCAGTAGTAGTAGTACCATGTCGGTATTACCCATCGACACGGCGACGTGAAGAGGCGTGAGAAGCGTGGAGCAGAACAGCCCAGTGGGTCCAAACACGAGACGAGTCTTGTGTCTTGAGTAGTTCGACATTCGCAAGAACGGCACGATGTCGAAGAAAAAGCGGTAGATCCATGTCACGTTGAGTTTCAGCAGCTCCATCTTTTCGACCTGGTGAATATCAAACAAACCGTTGCCGATCAACTCCTCGACGATCTCTGGATTATCGAACGCGACAGCAACGTGAAGCGGATTGCGTTGGCATTTCACAAACCGCTTCCCGAAGAATCCCTCCATGAACCCCGTGTTCTCGTACCATTTGTGCGCAAAATCCGGACCGTCTAGCTCTGTCGCGGCTTCGATTTGTGCTCGAACTTCATCAATCTCGCCATATTTTGCGGCGTGGTATAGCTTGGCCTTGATTTCGTGGACCCGCTTGGAATGCTTGGATGCAAACCAGGAGACGTGGAAGTTCTCTTCCACGTAGTCAAAACGCGCTCGCCCCGGAACGCACCCTCGTTGATATAGAAAGTGCTCGTGCATTCTGTGAAAGAGAATGATCTGGTAATATCGGAGTACATAAGCGATAATCCCCACGGCTTGAGCGAGCAAGAACGCAAGGAACACTCCAATTGGGAGTTCCGAGGCACACCGCACAGACACAGTCCACAGGTCCGAGTGTTGAGCTCGCGAGTCGGCGATGGCTGCAAGCGGAATAAATGTTGTGAGAAACACGTACACGAGGTACGGGATTTCGATGATCACAAGCACTTCGCACAAGGTGAACAAAACGGTTTTCTTGAGCTTGGGGTGGTCATCGTCATGGACAACAGCACCATCGGCCGCCGCAGCTGTTGCCACAGGCGCACCCGTTGCATCCATGCCGCCGATCGGCTCGATGCCCAGCGCACCATTGACGGGCGTCTTGTTCAACTGGAGCTTGGACAACGGCTTGACACGCTTGAACAGCTTGCACATGGACAAATTGAACGCTGGAATACAGAGCATGGCATTGCCGAGCAGCGAGAAGGAGAAGAAGTCGAACAGCTCGCTCGAGAACTCGTGGCACTCGTTTTGTTGGCCTTGCGTGAGCAGCGACGACAGCAGCGCGTTGTTGATGATCAGCCGCAGCACGTAGATCGTGAGGATGAGCGTCGTGTTGGTGATCATGGGCGCACAGAGGAAGGTGTTGTCGTCGCGTTTGAATCCCGGCAGCAAGTGGGTCATGAGCCGTCGCAGGCGCGTGTAAAACCACCACATGCGGCGTACCTTGAGCCGTCCTTGCGAGTCGATATAGTAGTGGGAGGACGGACAATTCATCATGGCCGCCGGTGATCCACCGTGGCCGTGGCCATGGCCATGGCGACTCAATGACCGCATGTGCGCGTGGCCGTGGCTGTGGCCGTGCGAATGGTCCGAGCCGTTGTCGTGGGACGCGGTGGACGGATTACTGCCGTTGGTCTTGTCACTGGCCATACTCAGCTGCCGCTGGCTTCGGAACTGGGCCATCGAGCGCATGCTCTGGAGACCGGGACGCTTGGGCGCGACGGGCGACGACGCGAGCGGCGACGACGAACGCGTCGACTGGGAGCGGGAGAGTGGCTGTGGGAGGGGCGATGCTGGTGGCTGGGGGTGCTGATGCACGAGCTGCGCGACCCGCGACGCGGTCTGTTGCAGCCCGCGCGGCGACTCGAACCGCACGAACGCGTGGGGCTCGTCGTGCGCGACGTCCAGCACGAGCTGCTCGCGCGCGCGCGGGTGGATCCGCGCGGCGCCGTCCACGATCTCGTCGTACGACCGCGAGAGCTCGTGCTCCAGCTCGTCCCCACGGATCGCTTGATAGCGGGGCGAGCGCGGCACGGTCGACGGCGAGCGGGACATGGTTCGAGAGCGCGACGAACGGACAAGACAACAGAGCGAGTTTCAGCGCGCGTCACGTCGCACGCATACGCCGCAAGCGGAGCGAAAAAGTTGCCGTGGAGATGGAGGATGGATTGGGCGAGTGATGATGCTTAGTCCCTTCCGTGCTGGTTAGTCCCAGTTGAAGTCACGCGTCGCGCCAAGTGGTGGTGCCCGAGGTCGGTCTAAAAAACCACCCGGTCTAAAGTGGCGCGTGGTGGACGCCTCTGGCCACCAGGCGAGTGGGAGTGGGGTAGGTCCCGCGGTGTGTTCTGCTGGCGCACACAAGGCTCGATGAAGGCATTCCCCACAACGGCGAACGATAGAATACTCCGAATAGTGGACTATACACTTTGATTCGTCAAATTCAGAGCACAGATCGACTACAGCAGATTCGGATTGGTGGAAAAGGGAAATGGCCACTGCCCTTTCAAAAGAAGCTCTTGCGGGTAGGGTAGAGAAAATGGGTTCCGTGTTCGATGGATCAGCTTTTATATCAGTTGATTCTGGTAAATCATCGTACCCAGAATCAGTAGTTTGAGACAAAGCGAAACCCGGCAACATGGCTACAGTCGTAATCCACTCGCATACAAGGTACAGTAGTGGATCCGGACAATGAGGTTGCTCCGTTCAAATTTTCACTTAGTGTACACTTAAATTACAGGCACTTGATCGAGCGAGTGAGGCTACGTCGCCGACGAGACGGACGCGGAGTCCTCATGGAGCTGGCATACGTTGCCACGTCGCACGGAGCGCGAGCAGCCGGGGAACACGCACCGCTTGCCGCCGCCGTGCGAGATACAGAACCCATTGCCCCGGTCTTTCTTCTCGCAACCATCGGTCTGGCACTTGCGGATGCCGCCGTGCACGTAGCATCGGCCCTTGCGTTGCTGACCGCGTGTGCAATCCGGATACTCACAACGCTTGCCTCCACCATGCGCTCGGCAAAAGCCACCGCCCTGGGAACTGCGCGTGCATCCACCTGGTCCGTCGTATTGGCAACGAGCACCACCGCCGTGGGCTTTGCAACGCGAATTCGACTGAGCACGACGAACGCACCCTTCTTCCACACACTTTTTGCCCTTCGTCGCCTTCGAATCGGTCTCATCCGAGTCATTCGAGTCTGTTGCTACTGCAGCCGTGGCGGCAGTGCGAGCTTGAAGCACCACCTTCGCCTTGGTAGAAGCGGTTCTCTTTCTCGGGACTGATACGTCGCCGAGAAGTGACGACGTGAGAGCGGACGCGGTGCTTGAGGATTTTGCTGTGCTCAGGTTTTGAGATGACTTCCGGGCCTTCGACTTCTTGCTCGAGATGTTTCTCGTTAGGTCCGGTGCGTTTTGACCGAGGTTCGTGGGCGTCAAGAGTGCTGGATGGACCCACAAGGGCGTGGCTGGTGGCTGGAGCTGCACACGAGGCGTGGTCATCAACGTGCTTGAACCCAGAGGCGACGGGGCTGAAGCGTTTCGGGGGGCAGTCGCCGATGTGGCTGCACGCACCACATCCTTGATACTGTTAGGGTTGAGCCGCTGGATGTTGCCATTTGGGTTGTTGCTCCACACGGCTTGCTGGAGAGCCTCAATCGCACTCATGGACGACACTTGGTTGACGTAGTTCGAAGGCGTCGAGGACGCCCCGATCGGTTGCACCGGCATCAAGTTGTCGCTGTAAGAACCATGCCGCGGTGTCCTGTGCGGATCCAGAAGCGACCCACGCGGTGTGAGATTCGTCGGACTGAACATCTTGTAGTTCGGCGTGCCAAACGCGGACGGCGAGGCCAGCATCGGCGACGGCATACTCAGAAAGACATCTTTCAGTGTCGCGTCGAGAAACACGTTGCCGGCGCTGTTCTTTGGGAGTTCGATCGGTTCAAGTAAATTTGACGCCTGGAGATGGTCCACCATGCCCTCGACGTGAGTCGTCATCGCGAGCGTCTCGTCAAACTCGTGGTCACTAAGAAGCTGACGGAAAACCTCTTCCTCTTCTGGGCCGACGCCCACACGGAGCGTCGCCGGGGAGACTGCTGGGTTCCCAGTGGCCTGCATGAACTTGAAGGAGCGCAGACGAGGAGACGACAGCGTAGGAGACGGCAAAGGCGATGTGGATGGGACTTGTGAGGCTGAAATCAGAAGAGATCGAGTGGGAGATGGCTGCGGAGTGGAGCGCAGCTCAGGCTGGAACAGCGACTCGACGAACGCGACTTCGTCCATGGCCACGTTTGGTTCAAGGGAGATGCGGTCGTGGGGCGCCGTCTCTACACGCCTCGTTGTGCTGGCGACTTGACCGAGAGTTCTGGGTTGAGAACCACCTGAGACCCCACGCCTCGGTCTATCCACCGCCTCGATCACGAGCGAGCCAGTGGAATGGACTGTCGTGCTGGCCTCTCGAAAAAATCAGCAGGAACAAGAGACCGATGGCTGGCCGCCCGCGTTCAGCGACGAGCCGGTCGATTGCAAGCTCGTTCGCGGTTGACAAATCCCCTTCCAGCTGCACGACCAGCTTTCCTCGCACCTGCGACCTGCCGAATGAGTTTTGTTTGGCTTCACTCTTGAAAAGATCGGAGGAGGAGCTTGATAAGGATGGTCGACAGTGGGTCATCGCGAGGCCAATGGCCGCTGCATTTGCTTCTTTGGCATTCGTCCTAGTGGGCGTCCTCTGCCAACTGGTCAATGAGAAGCCTGGGGGCAGCTGCAGCTTCAACCCACCAGCGAAGGGTTCAGCACAGACCGTGTGAAGGTGGTGTTCTCTGCGAGGGAAAATCGAATGCCCACACACAGCTGCGCAGGGCGTCGCCAGGTGGTTCACCATCCTGTCGGCGACGCCATCGCCATGTGGGACGATGCCGGAGAACGGCGATTTTCAGCAATTGCCAGTCGGAAGCGGATCGTCAGCACACGGCCTCTGGCTCTGTCGAGGCTGGTGGGCCTGCACCACTCATCGAAAGTGGTCGATAGTCCCAGCTGTAGTGCTGCTGGGGGATCATGCGACGAGCACGATGCATATGCGATTACTGTCCACCTGGCCTCCGGCCAAGTGATCTGACCCAGACCAGGACACTTCAATGTGCCCATTTGGTGAACGTAACCGGTATTATATCGGTTTTATATTAATCAGTACAATACCGGTTAAATGTGTCAGTTCTGAGTAACTCAGAGTTCATCTGATCATCGGACAGGTCGGAAGGTTTCCGAAAGATCCGGTTCCTTGTTGGCCTGGTTCTTCGACACCGTGGCCAGTGTGTGAAATGGGTACGCTTGAAGCATTCCACATGTGACGCGCATGGGTTCAGACCGGAGAAGGGAATGCACCGAACGCATGCCCGCATGCCACAACTCGGGAGACGTCAGGCACATCGTGCACAGCCTTGGCAACAGGTTCGTATCCACACAAGGGATGATCATGGAGATCCCTAAACGAACTGCTGTGCTGGTGTGCGTGTGTTTTCTTGGTGATGCTTCGCTCTGTCCTGTGCCTCGCCACAAAAATCCTGAGAAACTACGAGCCACATGATGTTCGTGGCGGACCGCCAGCCGACCGAACGGATCAAAACGTTGGATGGATATGCCAAACTGTGGTTTTTGTGTGTAGGTTTGACACCACCTATTCAAGGGAGGGAGACGTGGGGGATGGCCTCCGCGTCTTCCTCATTCGGAAGGCGGAGATGTCGACGCGGAGTTGTCCTCCTGTTCCCCATGGGTTCTGTTGAGCTTCCGTGTGATGGATTTCTGCACCAGCGGCTTATCCCATCGTGCAGCTTTTGCAAGATCGTCATCAACGGTCGTGTGGAGCGAGACGACGTCAACGAATCCAGGCCTGGTTACGTGCATCTCACGAGCATCGCAGCCATCGCGTGGTGGGGATGGCCCCAGGCACCAAGAACCCATCAAAATCTTTAACACACTTCGATGGTCTCGTTCTGTGTCGCTGTCATCTTCGTCACGCACACCATCTTCTGGTGGCGAGAGAATCCTCACGCAAGCATCGCATTGCATTCTCAACTGTCTCCTCGGTCTAAGGCTTCCGGTTGACACAAGGCAGGAGCTGCATGCGGATCTTTGGGAGCTCCAGGTTATGTGGACAGCAAGCCCCCCCAGCTGACGACCCTCGTCTCTCTGCTGACGTCCTGCACCACATGGAGGCTGTTTATCCAAAGGCAAGCCATCCACACCTCGGTGTATCAGATGGATCGTCATCGTCGCCAGCTTGGCTCCCTCGTTGACGCTCACAGCCTATGAGGAGACATGCCCCAACTCGGTGGATCAGGTGAGAGACCACCGCCTTCTGTACACTGTATGCTGCTCCTTGCATCTGGGTCACACAACCTCCGCCTTTACATGTCCTCACCTGGCGTTGCCGGCTTAACTCGTTTGCGAGCAGCCGTTGATGTTCCCAGGTTTCCCGAAGGTGGCAGGAAACGCCAAGTCATGTGGAGATCCCAGTGAGAAGGTTCCTTTCGTATGTACCGAGCTACAACTCACCCGATGCGTTCAGTACAGCACCAGCGATCGATCGATCGATCGTGGGGCGAATGCGTTGGGATCGTGTGCGTGCATCCACCATGGACGGCATCACGCCCGTTTGATTCTTCAAGGTGGGAGACCTCGTAAAAGATCCTGCTGGTGAAAGCAGCGGGAATCCAACGCTGAGGCGGCACATAGTGGAACCAAGTGAGTTCTTCATTCTTGTGGATGAGCAAGCAGGTTGAAGCTGATCCTCCGCTACGTGGCCTGGTCGCTCCGTCGGCTGTTCTTCACCTGGGCTTCAGTTCGAGGCGATGGGAAGACAAAGCGTCCGTGGAACCTCCGCTCCCAAGGCGCTGTTGCATCCGTGGACGGCGTCGCCGTGTATGCACTTTCGCGGCGCCTCCTCTACTCAGTCTTCTACACTCGCGGGCATCTTTCGTGCCGCACCCACGGCACTGCTCCCCATCCATCATGAAAGGAGCCAATTCACACAGGCCATTCTCATGGCAGCTTTTGACTGGGCCGAACAAACCGCTCGTTTTCTGTCGAGTGCGAGTGTCTAGCCTGTCTGACTCTTTTTTTTCTTCTGAAATGTGAACCTGGCGAACTGAATTCTTGGGGGCACTTTTTGGGAGACTCCGAATGTAGAGGCCGGATTTGAACAAAGACGATCACACAAAAAGTGCCTGTTCGATGTGCCGTTTTGTGTCCAACACAAAACCAACAAACAAAAAAGCACAAAATACAAAACAAAACATGTGGAACTGCACACCACGGCTATGCACTCCGTTTCCTTCTCTGCCGCTCGCCGCATCATCGCAGCGCGAATCCACGGACCTTGCTTTTGCGTGGCGCTGTCGACCCTTCGCGTCGGCCCTCCCAGCCGGCGTGGGTGTTGAGTGTTGCTGGCCGCCCAGCCAACCCGCTCCTCTCCTGTGGGCCACAGTGCAACCCCCCGGCCGTTGTGGCCCTAACGGTCATTTTCAATTCCTACGGAGGCCTCGCAGCAGACTCCTTACCGTCCGTCTTCTTGGGAAACCAGGCAGCGACACCCCCCACGCTTTGATCCTTCGGTCAAGCGTACCATCCTCCGGGATATCCTCCAAGTCTAACCAACTTACCGCAATCGCGACCGTGCTCCGCTCCTCCGTCACCCCACTCTCCGCTCCTCTCCTCCGTTTGAAGCAGAAATGATCATGACCCACGCACTCGTGCACCCCGACTCCCCGGTCGACACGTGTATGTTCCCACCGATCTACGCCGTCCAGGCTGCTGATGCGGTCGTCAAGACCGAGAAGAAGGCCGACGCGATGCTCTTCGACGCCGACATCGAGCCCTTCGAGTACAACCCGAACGCCAAGCTCGGCGGCGAGGAGTCGCTCAACTCGGTCTTTGGCGACGCCGACCTGATCAACTCGATCATGACGAGTCTCGCGACCGAGCAGCACTTTACCGCCCAGGCCACGCCCGTGCCGGTCCTCCAGCTCCCGGCGCTTCCTGTCGTGTCCAGCTACCCTTGCCTCCGCAAGCCCGGCACGTTCCTGAACAAGGACGGCCGCTGGATCAAGGGCAAGCCGTGCCGTCTCGGCAACTGCGACAAGCGCGCCCAGTCGAACGGCCTGTGCAAGGGCCACGGCGGCGGCGCACGCTGCAGCGTCGATGGCTGCTCGAAGAGCTCGCAGGGCGGTGGGCTCTGCCGCGCCCACGGTGGTGGCAAGCGCTGCCTCCACGAGGGCTGCGAGAAGGGCACGCAGCGTAACGGCTTTTGCTACCTCCACGGCGGCGTGCGCTCGTGCGTTGTCGAGGGCTGTGAGCGGAAGGACCGCGGCAACGGCAAGTGCTTTGCTCACGGTGGCGGCCGCCGATGCCAGGCGCCGTACTGCCTCACGACGATCCGCAAGGGCACCTTGTGCGAGAAGCACGTCTCGCCCAAGTAAGGTTGCTCCTCCGGATCCAGTTCGACGTCTTGTGTTCACCCCAGTGCATTAAGACAATGACTCGTTCCCGAGCACGGCCGTGACCGGGAAGACAGCTACCCAGCAGCTCCACATTATCTCATCGAAAATGTCAGAGCTCTTTCCGACGCAAGTCTGTGTTTGTACAGTATAACCATTGCCTTGAGTCAAATCCACGTTCTCCTCGTGCTCGACCCCTTGCTGCTGCTGTCGTCAAGCCGTGCTGCGGGGAGAGCACTGCATTCGACCACGCATCGTGACACCAGCCGTAGCGACCGATGGAAGTCTTTAAGGGGTGCTGAATATCATGTCATGGTGTTGGATCCAGCACATACTAGTGCAGTCTTGCTGCGGCATTAACCCGTCATCGAACGGGCCTGCGGAATGGCAGCCATGACGACAGACATCAGGCCACCAGCACGACGTCATCTGCAAGTAGTAGATGTCTCACACGCGTTCGCCGACGGCGTCAACGACCGCACGACAATGAGTTGGGCCGTATATCGCACGATCACAACCAGTCGAAACAGAACATCTGAGCGAAACACAAATTTCCATAATCGAGCAACAAAGACCGTTACTAACATGTAACGTCACCGTTCTCGGTCCCACACTTGAGCATCCGACAGTTGACGAGCTCACTTCAACGAGGTCAACTTGCTTTCTTCACGAAGAGCGATGGACGACCGGGAGCTCCAGCGCGAGAGCAAGCGCGCGTTCCGTGCTGTGATGCGGGAGCTGAACAGCTCCGTCCGCTTCGACACGTGAGCGTTAGATCCATTGAACGAAAGACTCGGTTGCTGACCATTGCATCAGGCCAGACGAATGGGCTGTGCTCCGAGCCAACTTCCAAACAGCACGCACGCGGTCACTACTCGGACTCGTAGGCGGTGGAGCCGCCTGCGGTGTCGGGTGGCGATACGCGATAGGACGCCGTTTTAGTCCTCTCGTGGCAGCCTGTGAGCATAGGCAAATGAAACTCTCTGCTACGATGGTAAGACTCACCCTAGCGTGTGTGTGTGTGTCAAAGGGGGCGCGTTCACGGGGATGACGGTTGGGATGCTCTCTGTCCGTCAGAAGATGTTCCTGGATTTACTGAGCATTCCGGAAGAGCGATCGCCGTTTGCTCGTCGTGCGAGGGAGATGTACGTGATCTCATCGTCTGGGACTTACGAGTTCTGGTAGATCTCAAGACATTTGTGGTTGTAGTCTTGAGCAGGAGATGCCCGCGACGCCGCTACTGAGCGAGATTCGACGCCGCCGTCGTGAGCTGTACCCGAGTGCACAGCACAGGTTTGGGATCCGAAATGCACCCCACCCCCTGACTCACTTCTGAGCTGAACAATGTATCCATGTGGGCAGCACCGACGAGGTTATCTGGACGGAGCCACCGTCACCACCCTTCGACAACTTTATCACGTTGGAAGAGACCTTGCGACAGGTCGAGCGGGATCGAACGCAATTCCCAGGAGCTCCCGCCACCACGCATTCGTCGCACCACGACGCGCGATCCGCGAAGCAAGGATCCCGGCAAGTCCATGAAGCGGGTGACTGGACGCATAAAGTGAACGAGATCGACAATGATATTGACGGCCACGGAAAGGAATCGACGACGAGCGAACCGCACACGACGTGGGAGGAGTTGCGTCGTCGCGCATCGCGTCGTTGAAGCGGTTCAACACCGCCCTCATCGTTTTGAGATTTTTTTTAGCAGGAATCCATTGTTTCGATGTTTCAATGGTCAATCCATCTATCTACCTACCGATTTTAACCTTCGGCGACCTCTCGTCAGTGCAGCGTGGGCTACCAGGACAAGATGGCGACAGCTCCACCGCCCAGAGCCATCTCGTTCGAGGGCTACCACTCGGACGAGGAGCTGGATATACTACGTGCGATCGTGGCACGTGAAGAGGCGGTTGATGGGCTTCTTCAGTGCTGCTGTTCGTTTGAGCAAGATACGAGGAACGCGATGGTCGAGGTGATGGAAGCAATTCTCGACGTTCGATCTCGCTCGCTCGTAGTCATCGACAAAGTCGCGGCATGGCGGCGCCGCTTGGTGCAGATGCAGCCTTTCTTGTGGCGCAAGACCAACTATCTATTAAAAATGTGCAGTGACTTGGATTTCGTGAGCCGCAGTCAGCTCGTGACGCAAGCAATGGATGGGGTGCGAGTTGTAAAGCGGAATCCCTTCACGACCATCGGCGGTCTCGACCAGAGCATGCGCTTCTACTGGCAACTCGATCTGCCTGAAGAAGACGATTTGCCGGTGCTGCTGGATTCCACTTCGTACGCGAAGGGGACAGCACTGGACGAGCCGAGCCGGATCCGCTTGAGCGAGTGGCTGCTCGTGCTTGAAGAGAAGCGATTCGGCCGTCGCTCAAAAGCGGATGCAATGCTGGACGTTCGCATGAAGACACTGATTCAAAAAGAGGCCGAGTTTGCCTCGAGAAAAAAGTTCGGACTAGCACCGCAAGACTAAATACAAAAGGACTGTTGTGGACGAAAGCAAACGCTTCGTTTTGATATTAATGCCCTGTCTCCTTACTGTTTACCGCTCGCTGCACGGCGACGCAACTCCTCCCACGTGACTGGCTTCGGTGCGCGCGCCTTCTCCCCGTCGTCACTCCAGCTGTCGTTATCATTGTAGTACGGATCATCGTCCTTAGGTAGGTTCGTTGACGGCGGCGGCGATCCGTAGTAGTCGTACGACGACGACGGCGCAGCTGTTTTTTCCGAGTCGCGGTTCCGCGAGCCTCCAAAAAAGAAAGGCGACGATGACGTCGATGCTGTCGGGAACTGCTCACTCTCGATAGTCTTGTCATCATTCTCGATCTGCGGCAATGGCGGCAAGCGTGGCACACGAGACGATGGAACGGACGAGGACGACGATTGATCAAACCCATCCTGCGGCGTCTGTCGCTCGAAACCCTGAAACGACGGCACCGAATCCCACGAGCCACTATGCACAAACGATCAAAGTTCAACAAACCACAGTACCACGCGGAATAGGCATAGAGACTTACTTGTCACCGTGCTGCTGCTTCAGCATTTGCTTGACCTCGATGTAGAACGCATTATTCGGAAGCTGTTCGTCAAGACTGAATATCCGTAAAGTAGACAATCAGGACCCCAATCGATCCCACACAGACACGCCGATCAAGCGGGCGTACATTTCACGCGCGCGACGCGCGAACGGCGACTTGTCACTGGGCAGCGTGAGAATGTCTTCAAAGAGCCCACGGCGGATACTCAAAATGCCGTACATGAAGCCCGCCATGCCGCCACCTAACCAAAGACACACAGCATTTTTTATTTCTCTCGTGGATGGATACGGAAGGCATGCATTGTGCGTCCACGTACTCGCCATCGTGAGGCCGCCCAGAAGACGACGCTGGCCGCCGAGGGCCTTCCACACTGGTCCAAGTCAGAAAGCCTTAGCTCCCATGACGATGCAAAGTCCCACCGATCTCCCAACACAACAGTACCTCCGGCACAGACGGTTGAACCCGCGAAGAAGCCCATAACGCCGCGTTGCTTGCCGGCAGTCGAGTGCTTCTCCAGCACGGCCTTCTCCTCATCGGTTCTATCGGCCACGAGAAATCGTACGTAGCGTCAACACCAGAAACGCAATCGAGCCACACGAACCGTGGTTGCATGGCCACGTACGATCCAATGAGCACGCGCTCGTGGTTCTTGCCCAGCTCGGTGCCCAACACGCGCACGACCTCGTTGAGTGCGACAGTGTCCCCCATGGTGTTGCTCCTGTGGCCGATCCTGATCCTGGTGTGGAATCTGTGATGTTCGTGCAATGGAGTTCAATAACAACCACTATTGGTCAAAATTCGTTTGTGATTTCGACCAATATAGTTGCTCACTCAATTTTTATTGGTAAAAATCTGTCACAGCGAGAGTAGCAATTGGAGCTGCACACCATATCGGAAGAATGGCGGATCTCACAACTGGGACGAGTATTTCGCGAGGTATTGGCGCCTCGACGCAGCAAATTGCCACCTCAGAGGCGTCTAACATGACTCTTCTATAGAATCCGCAGTTGCGTCGTCGCTGGAGAAGCTACAGCTCGATGGCGGTGCGATAGAATCGCGGAGCGATAGCGGATCGTCCACACTCTTCTTAACTCATGCTTTCCTCCATGTGTAGCGGACGACGGAATGAAGATTCTGGACCTGTCGGGGACCTTGCTGGACCAGCCGTACGTGGCCCAGATTTGGGTGATGGCCAATGCGATCTTCGTGTGGATGGGATCGAACGCTGAAAAGCCAAGCCTCGGGTGCGTTGATCGGAAGTTAAGAGGATCGCCTCTTTTGCAGCGCGTGACATTTGTGGATAATGTTTTTAGCTCCTTGTCGACCGCCGTGATGACGCGCTACAGTCCCATGCCGTTGATTACCTCGATTGTCGGTGCGCCTGAGATGGAAGAGCAACAGATCGCGCAACGGCTTGCTCGTCGTACGGGGAAACAGTGTTTCGTCTCCTGTCAGCTCCCGGATCAAGTACCCGAGTTGTTTGCCTTCGTCGAGAAGAAAGTGCTGGAAAAACTCTCGGAGGAAGGAGTTATCGCTCCCAAATAGGTTAGCACCGAACGCAAACAAGAATGCAGACATTCTCTACTCATGGTTAGCTGAAAATGGCTCGTACAGTGGGTCTACAGAGGATGTATGTGACAACGGAAACTCCCTCTTGATGGCACTAGCCCTTGATTGAACAGGCTGCTCTTTACGGCTTGAAGTTCCAGAAGTTGACACACGCATCGTTGCCAATAGACACGATCTGGTCTTCGGTGATGAAGCGCACGCCAGTGACACCATCCTTGTGCGAGTACTCGAAGAGCTTCTTTGACTGCGGGTTCTGCACGTTCCAAACGTAGATCTGCTCATCGAGCGAACCACTCACGACGTAGTTACCACTCGGCGACCAAGCGACACTAGTGATGCGAGTCGAGTGGAAGACCCACGAGCCCTGCACGACAGCCGAGCGGGAGGCGACGTCCCACACACGCACTTCACGGTACGCGTCACCCGCCGCAAGCTGCGTACCATCGGGCGAGAAGGCAAGCGACGTGAGCGCACCCAAGTGGCCAACAATCTCACCGCTCTCCTTGAGCGAGTCGCCGATCACGTCAAAGAGGTGAATCTTCTTGTCCTCCTGCGATCCAACGGCGACGAGGTCACCGCTCGGGGACACAGCCACGCAGGTCGGGGTCCACGCAAACTCGGGGGTCTCGAACACAAGGCGCTGATCCTTGATGAGCTTGACGCCCTTGTTCGTGCTGACAGCCGCAAGCGTCGACTGACCCGGCGCAAGCGCAACACCATTTGGCTGAGCACCAAGTGGCACGCTCGCCGTGTACTCGGATCCATTCGAGAAACGAACCTGGTCGTCCCAACCGACACTGGCGATCGTCGCGGCGTTGGCATCGATACCCGTGATCTTACCCGTGTGGCCGCTACCCTTGATCGTCGTTGCAAGGTTCGAGTTCCACGAGTTCAGCACACCGTCATAGCTTCCAGTGAGCAGCAAACCGCGCGTCGGCTCGACGGCGAGCGCAAGCGTGCTCACGAGATGGGCCTGCACAATCTTCTTCGGCTTCGACGGGTTGTTGATGTCCAGGTAGTTGAGGTCGCCCGAGAGGCTCAGTGAGACGAGGTAGTCGCCCTTCCACGCTACACCGACCTGCATGTCCTTGACCTCTGGCTTCTCCGCAAAAGTGAACTTGGTGACGACACTCTTGGTGGCAACATCCCACAAAATGACCGTCTTGTCGGCGGACGACGTCAGCAACTGCGTGTTGTCCGGGCTCCAGGCGACCGAATAAATTGACGCCGCGTGGGCAGCCGGGAACTTGTCGAGGAGATCGCCGGTCTTACCATCGTACAGGCACATAAGCTTGTCCGAACCGACGCTGACCGCGAGCTCACCGTTCGGTGAGTAGCGGACGCAGTTGACGAAGTTGGAGTGGATGTTGTTGTTGTTCTGCTTGAACTTGAACGGCGGGCCTTCGAAAACGCACACGTTGAAGTCCTCACTCGCGCTCATGATGCGGAACGGACGGGTCGGCTTGTAGTCGACCGAGAGAATCCGCTTCTGGTGGCCGACCATCTCGCCGAGGTTGTTCCCACTGTCCCACATGAACACGCGTGCCATGATCGATCGGCCGTCGCCCACCGCGACGATGCGCTTGCTCTCCGGGTCCCACGACAAGTCCTTGACCTCGCCGGCAAACACCGGAATCTCGATCTTAAGATTGTGCTCCGGGTTGTCGTACGACCTGACAGAATGCATGGACACGCCCGCGTGAGCACCGAAACCATTCGTATCATAGAATGGCAACGCAAACAGCTTACCACACGCGAACCTTGCCCGAGGCATCACCGGACGCGACCCAATAGCCGCTCGGCGAGAACTTGGCGACCGTGGTCGTTTCGTTGTGGCCCTTGTACACGAACGTGTCGGTCGGATCGTCAAGGTTGCGCACGACCACGAGCTTGCCCGAGCAGTAGATGATCTTGTTCTCCTTCGGGTGTACGCTCAGCACGCTCGGCGCGCCACGCGTCGTTGCCGGGTTCGGCGCGAGGATCGCCTAGACAAGGGTTCCAATCTCAGTACATAATCAGACCTATGAGGATAGATGGCTACAGTACCGTGCGCGCGGCGTTGGGGACGCGCTCGGTCGGGTTCGAGGGCGTCGACATGGCGGGTACCAATAGAGGGAGGAAGAGGGGGATTCGCAGTCAGAGGGGGATCTCCGAAGTGACGAGGTTCCCGCTCGTCAAAAGAAATCAGTGCCACACCTGCAAAAGGCTCCCCTTGCAAAAAGAGGGGAGGCGAGCTTGAAGAATCGGATCCCAAGCCGTCCTATTTTAGGAACTTTAACCTAGATAGAGTGGTATACACAAGTTAGAATGTACCCGCGAGTGGCGTTGCTGTTCCTTGCATCAGCGCGGGAAAAAGCCAAAAGCGTGCTTGCCGAAAGGGAAACGAGCACCTGCATTTCAGTGTCTACGTGGGCGGAAAGGGGCCTGCACGCGTGGAGAGTCGGCGCATCGTGAAGTGGACAACAAGGCCATTCGAACGACGTAGCCATGGGTCGGATCGCGCGCCTGGAGCTCGAGAACTTCAAGTCCTATGGTGGCCCGCACACCGTCGGCCCGTTCAAGCGGTTCACGGCCGTGGTCGGCCCGAACGGCTCGGGCAAGTCCAACTTGATGGACGCGATCAGCTTCGTCTTGGGCGTGAACAGCCGCCAGCTGCGCTCCAACCAGCTCAAGGATCTCATCCACAAGGGGATCGGCGGTGGTGGTGGCGACTTGAAAGCGTACGTGACACTCGTGTACGAACTGGACGCGGACGAAATTGAAGGCGCGATGCAAGGCCAGGAACTGCTCTTTACCCGCTTGATCTCGGCTGCGGGCGTCGGCTCGTACCGCATCAACAGCGAAGATGTTACCTTCGAGGTGTATCAGAGCAAGCTGAAGGACATTGGCATCTTGGTCAAGGCTCGCAACTTCCTCGTGTTTCAAGGCGATGTGGAATCGATTGCCTCCAAGAGTCCCGAGGAACTTACGAAGTTATTCGAGCAGATCTCCGGTTCGGATGACCTACGGTACGTCTGATGACTGGGTACGGATGGATCACCCTTTCAGCATTGACAGGATAATCTCCATGCAGAATCGAGTATGAACGGCTATTAGAAAAGAAGAATCGTGCCGAAGAAAACGCGATTTTCGCCTACCAAAAGAAAAAGGGCCTTGTTGCCGAGAAGAAGATGGTCAAGGAGCAGAAGGAGGAGGCTGAGCGGTTCAAGAACAAGCGCAAGGACTTGGTAAGCCACGTTCCCATCCACCAATAAGCATTGCCATGATGAGCTCATTCATACGTCTGTGTAGCATCGTTTGCGCACTGAACACTTCCTATGGCAACTATATCAAGTCGAGGAAGACGTTCACACCAGAGAGGATGCGTTGAAACTTCTCCAAGAGGAACTTGCGGCATTTGAAGCTAAAGAGGAATCTCTCACAACCGCCTACAAGGAGAAGAAGAAGGAACATGCGCAAGCACTCCGCGAAATGAAGAAGAGCCGTGAACGTGTGCAACAGGTTCAACAACAGATTGATGGGATCGAACCGCAGAACATCCAGCTTCGTCAGCAGGTTAAATACTCACAAAAAAGACTCGAAGAAGCTCTGGCGTCAGAGAGCAAGCTGAAAAAGAGGGTACTGAGCAAGTCGACTGAGTTGGAAGCACTGCGTAAGGATCTGGACGAATTGAATGCAGCCAAAGCAGAGCTCGAAGCAAGGCGTGAAGGCAGCCAAGGTGATGAAGAACTGGTTATGGAAGGTGCTCGTCTTGAGGAGTACCACCGAATCAAGGAGACAGTCCAAGTCAAAACGAATCTTTTGCGAAACGAACTCGATTCCATCAACCGTCAACAGCATGCAGATCAAAATCAAGTGCAAACTCTGTCCCAAGAGAAAGCAGAGCACGAAAAAACCGTTCAGATGCTGAACGATGACCTTCAGAAGTCTGACGACCGTATCCGCAACGTAAGAAAGCACCCTCCAGACAACGGCTCTCCTGGTGAATGTTCCTAACCAGTGAATATGCTCGATGTAGATGAGAGATGTCATTGCGCAGACTGAACAAGCAGTTGCCACCGCCGAGCAAGATCTGCTTAGCGCCGAAGCCGAGGTCCGCATGATACCGATCGAAATTGTAGTTGCCATTGGACTGACCGCATCTGTGACTTACTCGAAATGCAGATTCAAAATCAGGCTAGCCGAAAGGAACAAATCAATCAAGAGTTGGAGCGTCTGAACCAGAAACTTCGAGATTTGCGTGATGATCGTCGTCAGACCCAAGTTGAGAACAAGAAAGCGGAGACATTGGATGCCCTGAAACGTCTTTTTCCGGGCGTTCGTGGGCGCCTTGTGGACCTCTGCAAACCTGTTCAGCGAAAGTATAACATGGCGGTTACAGTCGCGACGGGCAAACACATGGATGCAATTGTTGTGTCGGATTACAAGACAGGTCAAGACTGTATCCAATATCTTCGCGAAACGCGGTCAGGCAGTGCTCAATTCATCCCCCTGGATAAAATCCGCATAAAGCCGATCAATGAGCGTTTCCGGAATCTCGGCAACAATATCAAGTTGATAATCGATGTGATCGAATGCGATCCAGACGTCCAGCCTGCTGTGTCGTACGCCGTTGGCGACACAGTCGTATGCGACTCGATTGATGTTGCGCGAGACTTGTGCTTCAAACAGAACGAGAAAGTCAAGGCGGTCACACTCGGCGGTATGGTTGTGAGCAAGAACGGAAGCATGACAGGTGGTCGGACCCAAGGTGATTTGCAGCGTGCTGGAAGGTGGGACGAGAAAGAAATCGACAATTTGCAGCAGAAAAAAGATAGCCTACTCGAGGAGTTGCATTCATTGGAGAGGCATGGTGCCTCATATTCGCGTCTCCAGGCACTTCGAACAAAGGGCGAGGGATTGCAGAACCGTTTACGATACGCCCGCGCTGACTTGGAGACGACTGAGAAAGAAATACCGAAGACGAGAACGCGTATCCAGGATGCTGAGAAGCGAATCCAACGGGATATCATTCCGGAACTTCGCAAGTTCGAAGAGGCTGTCCGATCGCGTGAGAGCCACATTCTCGCTTTGGAACAACAGATCCACGGAGTTCAAGATCAATTGTTTGCCGATTTCAGCAAGCAAATGGGAGTGGCAAGTATTCGTGTCTACGAAGAAAAAGTGGTTAAACGCCAGCAACAGCGAATGGAGACCAAGCGCAAGATTGCTGAGCATATGGCAAAGCTGGAGGCTCAGGTATGGATCGCTGATAGGCTATGGTAACACTATTTCGCTAACAACTGGGTGTGGCGCAGATCGCGTACCTCGGATCTCAAGATTTCGAGACACCGATGATAGCCGCGAAAGAAATGGCAGTGGCTGAAAGGTCAAATTTGAAATCTCTCAGCAAGCAGCTAGCTGCACTGGAGAAGAACCTGGCAGCTCTGCTCAAGGAAAAGAAAGAGGAGGAGTCGGGTCACGCCGAACAATCCAACAAGCTCGATGATCTTGAATCACAGTTGAAGACAATTGGGAAGAGGAAATCCAAGGGTGAGAAGAAGAAGGGAGACATTCTGAAGAACGTCACTGCCGAGGAGACATCCCTTGATCGCCTCAGAGACAAAAAAGTAGAAATTTTGAAGCGTGCATCACTCGATCAAGTAAAGTTGCCGATTATTGGCGAGGCAGTTGACTCCAATACCGGCGATCAAGACGACGATGTGGAAATGGAAGATGTTAGCAATGACACAGCTAATACTACTTCAATGAGAGCATCTGCGAGCCTCGACAGTCAAGCGAATTCGGAAGGCATGCTTGAGAACCAAGCCATGCAGAGATACATTGACAAGGAGATCGATTTTTCCTCTCTGCCGGAGCAACAAGTGGTTGAAGACGACAGGGAATACGAGGAAATCAATACTCACTACGAGTCTCGCATCAGTGATATGGTTTCAGATCTTGAACGTATGCAGCCTAACATGCGGGCTTTGGAAAAGTACGACGAAATTCAAGATCGTATTGCAAAGGAGGAAGAAGAGCTCGATCATATCAAGCAGCAGTCATTTGAGGCAGCATCTGCATTCGAACAGGTGAAGAATGCTCGGTTTGAGCAGTTCATGAAAGCTTTTGACCACATTTCAGGTGTGATTGATTCGACGTACAAGCAACTGACGAAGAGCTCAAAGCACCCTCTCGGTGGCACTGCCTACCTCAACCTGGAGAATACTGAAGAACCATACTTGAACGGGATGAAGTACAACGCGATGCCGCCGATGAAGCGTTTCAGAGAAATGGAGCAGCTGTCGGGAGGGGAGAAGACTGTTGCCGCATTGGCGTTATTGTTTGCCATTCACAACTATCGCCCATCTCCGTTCTTCGTGCTGGACGAGGTTGATGCTGCCCTTGATAACGTCAACGTCAACAAGGTATCGACGTACATTGCGAACTGCGATTTCCAATGCGTCGTGATTTCTCTGAAGGATGCTTTCTACGAAAAGGCTGATGCACTTGTCGGTATCGCCAAGGACATCAACCTTCAGCGTTCTCAGTCACTCACGTTGGATCTGACCAAGTACGATTAGAAGGTATGGCGGAATGAATACGAGACGGGTATGATTGTGAGGACATGAAGTCCTGTGCAGTTTGGTGTATTGTATGTCTACTCAATTGCTGATACAGCTATCATGGAGACACCACTCCTTGTGTAGTAGCATCGGAAGGGCCCGATGCAGGCTGCTGTGTTAAAGTTGCCAGGTTGGAGACGTGTCGATGGCCGCCTCCGGACGCGAACGTCTTCCTGACACCGGCGAGTTCTTCCATCATCACGGTGGCAGCGACGACGGAGAACTCCTTTTTCACTGGATCGATCACGAGTTTCTATGCATTCAGAAACAACTGTCGCGTGAGTCACGAGTCGCCATCCACTCGAGTGAAATTTCGATCCACGCACCTTGATCTTCTCGTCAAAACGTACGATTGCCTGGAAGAGAAAGACGTTCTCTGAGCACGTGTTGTCCTCGACGAACTTGCTGTACATGAGCGCCAGGATGTCACACAGTGACAGCATGACCTCCCGATAGTCGAGTGGAAAGGGCTACGAACACCACATCATCAGCTCCCATCCTCACAAACGATCCACGAAGGCAATACGTACAATCGACGGTGTCACGAGACGACGAAACACGGGGCGCTGGTTCCATTTGTACACCGTCGGACGAATCGGTTCCTGCACGGGCTCGAGCAACTCATCTTCCACCATCTTGTGGAGCGGCTCGTGGAGTGTCGGCGTCGAGGTCGCGACCATGAGCTTCATGCTCTGCACGGTGGCCGACGCAAAGTAATACTCGAGCTCTTCCAGCAACTGGCAGCCTTCTTTGGCCAGCAGCTGCGCGTGTCGCACCTCGCTCATGAGCTTCCCCAGTCCGAGCCCCAAGTAAAAGAACTGCACGCTGCGTCGAATCGCCGCACGCTCCCCGAGATGGGCGAGCACTTGCGTCTCGCGCAGCAGTGCGACGTTGAGCCAGTAGTTGGTGCCCTGGTGCATCGCCTTGATGTAATTCCAGTCGGCACGACGAAACTGCACGAGATCTTCAAGGATTTGCATACGCTGCTGTGCTGTGACGTGCTCGTACTCGGCCTCGAGCTGCTCCAGCTCGGCCGCATCCATCGTGGATGTTGAGCCGGGCGTGGAGCTGGGCGTGGACGGTGGTACAGTCGACGACGCGGCGGTTGTGGCGACCGCCGCTGCTGAGACCGCGGCAGCGGCGTTGCCGGCACTGGCGAGCAGGTAGCTAAACGAGCTCGTCACCGCCGACGCGGCGTCGCTCACGGCCGCGTTGGCACCCGCGAGTGCAGCGCTCGCGACGGCGCCGGCCTTTTGTGTCGAGGCGGCGGCAGCGGTGGAGGAGGCACCGGAGTTCGTGCGCGATTCGCTCGTCGCGGAGGTCTCCTTTGCAGTAGACCCAGTCCCTCCCGCGACGCCCGCGAGTGGTGACAGCAACTTGCGGCCGCCGAACGCGAGTTTCGAGGCAAAGGCCGACGCCGACGCCTTGGCCGACGTGAACACGAGCGGCGGGGCGCTTGATCCGGACGAGAGCGACGGCGCGACGTCCGAGACCGTGCGGTGGTGGAGCGAACCGTCCTCTTCGCTGCGGTGGCCGGTGGACGAGGCGGCGGCCGATGGCACGAGCGGCGGCCGCGCCTGCGAGGCGCTGGAAGAAGATGACTCGTCCATTGTGGGCCGAGGGGTCCTTTCAGGGCTTCCACGAAGATATACCGGCATAGTATACCGGTGACTACAATTCTAAATTTTAGGATAGTAGGTTCAAGCACAGTACCGTGCGTTTTATGTGCAAGTGGATGAAGCGGGGGAGGGGAGAGGATCGAGTCGGTGTTTTTGCTGGAGCCGTGCGACGTACGTCACGCCCAGCGGATCGCCATGGAGCTCCGTCCACAGTGCACGCAATGTGTCTTGTGTGATGGTCGAGCGCGTCGGAGTCGTCGTTGGTGGGCAGATCTGGTGGAGCCACCTGGTTCGCTCGCTTTTGTACCGCATTTGGGCGAGCGGGGCCGTCGCAGTGGTCACGTGACAGGCCGCGTACACTTGCTGCGCTACGGCCGCGATTCGTTCACTGATTGCTGAGAGAGCATCGGTGGTCCGGGTAGCAGCTATCTGCGGTGCATGGTCTGGTGGCGTGGCCGTGCTTGTCCGTCGCGAGGGGGAGGACCCTGTCGCTCGGGTGGTCTTGCCACCGGAGCCCCAGTTGCTGTCGGTCTTGGAGCCCACGCGCGACCAGTCGAGCTTTTGGAAGACCACTTTGTACGGCTTGCGCTTGAGAAAGTGCGGGCGACTAGACTGGTCCATGGTCTCGTCGTGGGGAGCTGGGTCCTCGTCCCCACTCGACTTCGTGCCACTGGACGCTTTCTTCTGCCGCGAGCTGCCCACAATTCCACCCGACGACGAACGTCGTTGTGGAGCGCGCGATAGCGAGCACACGGTGTGTTTCGGAGGGGAGAACTCAGTGTAGCTGTCGGAGGAATAAGAGGATGGAGATGATGGTGGAGACATGGCCTCCACTCGAGCGTACGGCCCACGAGAAGACTGCGGCTTGGTGGTCCCACGGGGAGATGCAGCAGACTGTGAACCACGTTTGCGTGGTGACAGTGGGGGCTTGGGTGGTGGGGCTCTCTTGGTCGGATGGGCACGCTGGGACGCCTGTCGTGGTGGCACGGGCGATGGTGGCGTTGGTGGGGCTTCGTATGGGATCCACACGTCGCCCCCCTCTTGATTCCGCCTCGGATTCCGCTTCAGTAGCCGGATCCCGAGTCGAATTTCTCCCTTCACTTGACGCACGGCATTGCCCCCACTACGGCCGCGCTCGAGCGGGAACCACCGCGTCATCGCAAACTTGTCGGCCAGTGGCGTCTCCAGCAGATCCAGTGCGACGGTCAGCCGACCCAATGCCACACGCGTCGACGTCTGCGAGAACACGTCCACGTGCACGGCTCCTTCTCTCAGCACTCGATCTGGTGAGTCAATGCCAAGCTGTAGGACTTGGTTGTCCCAGGCGATCTCCTCGGAAGAGGACGCAACACAGACGGCCTCGAGGACACCGAGTACTAATACGTCATTCGCGGGGCCGTGCACGAGCTGTACGTCTGCGACGATCTCGACAGGATCTCGCTGCGAACTGAGAGCTAGATCACGCGCGCCAAGCAGCTCGATAATCACTTGAAATGGCTCGTTCAGAGTCGGTGGCGTCGGTGGCAGCTCGGTGTCGTGGGTCGCGATGACCTGTCTCGCTCGTTTCCCATCGGTGTGACTAGAATCGTCAACGGAATGATCTCGCATTCGCTGTGGGGCTGACGAAGCAACGACTACCACCCACTCGCTCGTTGAAGGCAGTTCGACGTCGCTTCGATGCACGAGCCATCGTCGTACGCTCCGTTGGATGGCTTGCGCACTCGCGTGGCGATTCAGTTTATCACGTTCGCGTGAAATCGCTTCCTCACGCCACTCACGACAGTGATGTGGCGTGGGGGTCGAGGTGCTGACAGAGCGAAGACTTTCTGTTGCGACCACGTCCGCAGCAGCATCGTTGAGGAGCAGAAACCGACGCAGGTGAATGCGTAGCCTCCGCTGCTCCTGCGCAAAGCTCAACGAGGCGTATCGCACACGCTGCTCGGCGAGAAGCCACTGCGTGCGAGTGTCATACGACTCGATTGAAGCCGACTGAGCGACTCGCATGGTCTCCGTCGTGAAGATGGATCGCCCTACAGCAACATGAAAGGACACACTACACCACACAAGAACTCAGGGCACGACGGTTGGGCTTCAACAGGGGATTTCTCAAATATTGGGAAATCCGGAGCTTTGAAGCCAAACTCCGCGGTCAACCACTGTGACGGGTAGTTCGTAGCGCCACGGTTCTCACTTTGGATCTGGTCACACGTGCTTCTCCTTGCCATGAGCAGCGCTGGACTGATGGCTGTGGTGGTGCCCGTGGTCGTGGCTGTGGTGATGGGCATGGCCCGACGCCGCTGGCTTGTGGACTTCGTGGTGGTGGTGGTGGCCACTGTTGTCGCGGCTTGCCCCATTCTGCGAGTCGCCACCACCGTCGTCATCCAGCGCCACACC
This sequence comes from Pythium plurisporium, assembly GCA_023336035.1. Lineage (NCBI taxonomy): Eukaryota > Oomycota > Peronosporomycetes > Pythiales > Pythiaceae > Pythium > Pythium plurisporium. The sequence continues at coordinate 31,211 of JAADVY010000083.1, forward strand.
CAAATGGATGTCGGGTGCGAGCTGCAGGATGTGGTAAAGCGCCGCAAAGCATGAGCGTAGCACAATGGCCGAGCAGAAGAGGATGAGCCCATAGACCGCGTATACATCCACGAGGTACGTCTTGTACAGCGGCTGCAAGTTGCGCATCGGCAGTACGTGGGCCGCACCAAACTCGAGCACGGACTGCACCTGATCAGCCGCGCGCTTGGTGCCACCACCCGTCTTGACGATCTCGCCGAGGCGGAAGGCGGCGGCCGCGTACCGCGGTCGGTACAGCAGCTCCATTGCCGCGTCGTGGACTTGTTCGTCCGACAGCGTTGCCTTTTGCAGGTGGATACCCGAGCCTGTGCGTGTCGCCATGTTCATTGTCTCCCACTGATGGAAATACGAAAATACAGTGAGCCAGATCGTCGCCAAAGCGACCAGAAAGTGGGCTGACCAACACACCTGCTCAGCTGTGAATGGGATTCCGAGCACAGGCACACCCAACGCGAACGCTTGGAGCACGGAGTAGTGGTTGCCGGGCGTGATGAGCAGCGACACCGGCGCGAGCTGCAGCACCAGTGACTCGTCCATCGTGGCATCATCGTCGCGCACGAAAAACACGGATCCGCGTGGCCGCTCGCCGAGGTCAAACGCAGCCTGTTCCGCCAGAGCGATCCTCCACACGATCCGCGCGCCGATATGCTCGAGCCCATTGAGTAGTTGCGTCATGAACTCGGGCGTCAACGGCACGTGTCCGTCAAAGCTGACAAACACCAGCGGTTTGACAGAATCGTTGGCGATCCATTGCTCAAACTGCGTTGAGAGCCGCTTCGTGGTCGGCTGCGTTGGTTCGAGCATGCCAATCATTTGAACGTGCGGCGCGATCGGCCGCGCTTCATCGAGACCAAACATCGAACTCACCAGCACGAGCTGGCGGCCGTAGAGGTCGTCCTTGCCGTGGATTTCCGGGAGTCCGTGCTCGCTTCGCACGCTGTTGATCTCGCGAAAGACTTGCACCATCGCGAGACGGAATCGCAGGCGATGCAGACTGTTCTTGCACCGCGCCAGTACGCTCGGCGTCTATCAGGACAGCGTGAGTGGTGAGCCAAAAACGCCGTCCGCGTGCACAGGACACACACACCAAAAAAAAAAAAAAAAA